>CBVK0100925485.1:0-15399 GCA_900067695.1 Picea abies | reverse complement strand
TATGCTCATTAAGTAACCAACATGGAATTTCCTATCTGATAGATCTTTGAGGTCTATACTACCATTCAAACCAATTCTCTATCTTAACAATCCCTTCCTTACATGTGCAATGCCTGTCGGGCCTGTCAATTTGTCTTTACCAAGCTTTCTTCCCTTTTGATCAGACCCTTATCCTATCTTGTTGTTTAGGGACACAATCTTTATGAATCACCTTTTGATTATGCCTTTTTATGGATTTTTCATTGTATTGCCATGGGAGAAAATGCACATACAATGAAGTTTTATTTAATGGGATCACGACTTTAGAACTGGGGAGGTAATGTACAAGCACAATGTTTTGTTATGTATTGTTAAGCTCTGTTATGAGAATAGCAAGAATTACTATAATGTCTACGACAACTACCAATTCCACTTAATGCGTGCAGAGGTAATTTTAGATTCTCAACTTTACATCTCTTGGTACTCTAAACTTTATATGGTGAAAGTCTGTGCACAATGTTTTTCTGTTTAATAAAAAAAATGGGTTTATTTTGTGTGAGCTCTGAAATCGGAAAGCATGAGTCCTATCTGGTGGGAGCTTGCTTGGTGTGTCTCGTATGCTTCTGGTGTGTCATTGCTAATATAATTAATTGATAATAAACATAGACTTAAAGTACCAAACATATAAGTAAAGTACCAGTATCTAATACCACGTATAACAAGCTTCTCCTTGTAAGTATCAAATGGACAATTCTTTAAAACATAAATGCACCCATTCTAGAAGAAGCTGTGGAGGGCCCTCCCATCTTGCTTCCACACACCTTCTCCCCGAGATGATCTCAAGAACCATGATCCCATAACTATAAACGTCAACCTTATCTCTTAAATGCGGATGCACGACATACTCGGGCGCAGTGTAGCCTCTGCAATATACCAAATTTGTGATAGCTACAAATTAATTCTTGAAAATACACATAAGCATACATATTGTGATAGCTACAAATTAATTCTTGAAAATACACATAAGCATACATACAGGCTTTCCCGTATCTAGTAAAATTACCCATGTAGATACATGAGCATAAGCATACACACAGGGTTTCCCGTATCTAGTAAAATTACCCATGTAGATACATAAGCATACTTTGGTAGATACATGGGTAATTTTACTAGGAAATCCACACCTCCTGCTCCTATTGTTGCCAGCCAAAAACCCCTCTGTATTTCTATAAATATTCTTCAATGCTCCTGTAAAAAGACCATCCACAGATTTCCCAATCTTATGGCCTAGTTAGAGTTGCTCGCAGACCATGGGAACAACACCTTTAGTTGAGAAAATTTTTGAACCAACATTATCCTTTGCAGCACCTTCGGGGATTACATGTATTGCTTTTGCTGCAGCCAGTTGAGCTTCTGTTGAACCAGACTTGAGAAGAGCAAGCAAAGGTGGGATGCACCCTCCAAGCAACACTTTGACCCTTAATTCCTCTTCTTTATAGGGAGATCCTAAAACTGTAGCTGCATGAATTTTCACTCCAAGAAATCCAGATGTGAGGAGAGAGACAAATATAGGCACTGCTTGAGAATGGGCACCAACAATACTAAAAGAATTTTCACGTGTATTGATTAGATTCAATAATTGCTTCAAGGAACTTTCCTTTTCTTGCACTGTTGATGTAGTCTTTCGCAACTGTTCAATGCATTGGGCAACACTAGCCACAATAATTGCTTCAAGGAACTTTCCTTTTCTTGCACTGTTGATGTAGTCTTTCGCAACTGTTCAATGCATTGGGCAACACTAGCCAACGTCCCATCTGGATCTTCCATGTTATTGTAATCTCGTCTTCCCAATGAACGGAATCCTGAAACTTTGAGCTAGGTAGTGTTTGTTGCCTCTACATGTTATAGGATAATGAAACAACAAATACTTGCCCCAAATCTCCAAGCAATGTGATGTAGATGTATTTTATACAGTCACAGTGGGTGGAGTGGCGATGGAGAAAATGAGTTGAATGATGCTAAAACTCACCGCATAAGCATACACACAGATTGGTGGAGCGGCGGTGGAGAAAAGGAGTTCAATGCTGCCAAAAGTCACTGCATAAGCATACACACAGGCATAAACATACACAGATTGGTTTGCCCGTGGATATAATGCATCACCATATAAGTCGTTCATAAACTATTTAAAGCAGTCATTAAATCCGTTCATAAACTATTTAAAGCAGTCATTAAATCCGTTCCTAAACTATTTAAAGCAGTAAAAAATAATCAATTAATTTCATGGCAATGAAGTTATAATATATTGAAACTCAGGTTATGTAACTTGTACTATTATCTAACATGAAAAAAATGTATGTCAGCAAAGCTTATGTTATCTAACCTAGGAAAAATGCATATGGGCAATAAGAGATTGAAATTGTTGGCCAATAGCTTCTTTCATAAAAATAATTTAATTATTATAAAAAATAATTGTTTTATTTGTCCTATGTACAACTTTAGAAAGAAGAAAAATATTGATAGTCAAAGCTAAAGTAATTAGCGGTCAACGATAAATCGATCGCTATGAGTCCTGGCTTTCGACATGGACTAATAAAAGACAATTGAACTAATGTCACCAAAGAACAAAGCACAATATTGAGGAAAATGAAATTTCTACACCTAACCAAACAAAAACAATGATGAGAGGCAGGGACTAATAAAAGACAATTGAACTAACTAATGACATCAAAGAACAAAGCACAATATTGAGAAAAATGAAATTTCTACACCTAACCAAACTAAAACAACGATGAGAGGCAAAGAAAAACAAAAGATACATACAACCATATCGTAATCTCATCTCAATTATAGATGCGAGTTTGTCTTCATACATAATAAATAAAGTTAAATTATTAAATGGATACCTACTATAATATAATGATTAAATGGTAATTGGATAAATTATTATATAATAATAATAATTTATTTTAAGGTTACAGTTAAGTTTGATATCGAATTGGTGTATGAGATCTTCTTGTTTGTGGGACAAGGGATTCTCTCCCTGCATCAATTTGACTGCAAAAGTCTACTAAGGTACACATACTCCACCCTCCTCTAAATGTAAAATAAGAAAGTTAGATGTTAAATAAAGGCTTGAGTTTCTATCATTAATAATTTATAATTTATACATGTGCATTGAAGTTTATTATTTATTTTTTAAGTTTGTCCATGAAAATCACTATCCCATGTTTTAAGGATGACAATCACTCTATCATTCTATGAATAAGACAAGTAATAATAAAAAAATAATAATAATAATTTAATTTTAAAGTCATCATAGAATAAGACGAGCAATAATAAAAAAATAATAATAATAATTTAATTTTAAAGTCACGACCAAATCAAACACCAAATTTAATATATAATTGACTCCTCCAATATTCATCATTTTTCCACGATCACAACCAACCATTTCCATTTCTACAGAATTCATTCATAAAGAATGTCACCCTACCTACTTAGGACAACGCCGACGCCGGCACAATTCATTTAATTGGAGAGAGGCACAAAATAAAATATTTATAATTGGTGGTGTCTACAAAACCGCCAAGCAAGCAAGCACGGGACACGCTGCTGCTGGGCTGGTAACTGAGAGAGCCGACGAGAGGTAAGATATATTTATATAAAATGTATATACACATGCGTAATATGATTGATAGATAAATCGAATAGACAGGCCCGTGCAGATGCATAAATATGATTGATAGATAAATCGAATAGACAGGCCCGTGCAGATGCATAGACTGTCGATTTCTGGTTTGCTCGCCTCTATCATACGCGGGACATCCTTCGGTGGAATGCTCGCCTTTATCATCCGCGGGACATCCTTCGGTGTCTTTCCACACCTGTAGCGATTTTGTGAAAGGCCGAATCATGGAAGATGATAGTGTGTTCAGAGAATTATTATTATTTTTATCGGGGCAAATGCGCAAATAATCAATTACCAAGGGCGGACAATTGTCTGATCAAGCTGGACTTGTTTTTCGATCTTTGGCTGTTTTGTTGAAGATCTAGGAGGGCCATTACCTATTATGGATTGGCAATACAGAGCAGGGCTGGTACTGATTGGCGTTGTGGTTCTCATATGGGTTACCTCTGCCGAAGTCACTCAGGTACGTACGACTCGAACCTGGACCGCCAGAGAAGGATTTAGTCTGTAATTTTCTTCGTTGCAAATTTACAGATCTGGTAGACTGTAGAAATAATTATGAATTTTGGTTACAGTATGATGAATCAATCGAATTAAGGGGCAAATTATCTAACTGCCCTGCCTTGGATGTACATCCTATGGGGGGGACTCGCCCCTCAACCATTAGATGTGCACCCGGATATCCTCTGATTTGTTTTTTTCCTTAGAAAGCCCTAGCAGATCAGAGAATGAGCTATAGCGACTGTCATTGTTAACAAAAATGCGTGCACTTTATGGTCATATGCTGGAACTTGCAGTGGAAACTAGTTCTAACTGATATAGTTGCCACAGGCTGTTGGGGTTCAAGCCCCTTAAACGGGAGATTTTATAGGTGCATGCATTTTTTCGGTATGTGATTACTATTGATGGACTTTCAATGGCACATTGACAAGAAAACATTTTATGAGACAAAATTATATGTTCGATTCTGTATGGGTTGTGGAGATCTCAGAAACCAGGTGAGAGGCTCAATGTCAATTGGCATGCATGGGATCAAATCCTGTGACAGCAGTATTCGGAGTCTGGTGTAGTTAGTTTTGCTACATCGTATACAGAGCGAGCTCTCGCAAAACTCTGTAAAAGAGGTTATGCAGTCTTTTGAGTTTGGTCCTTTGACAATATGATCTAATCAGACGTTCTTGCACAACAGACAATTAGAGGGAGCTTCGTTTTCTAATTATAAATGGTCAATTACTTTGAGCTATTCAAATATAAAAGATTCCGTGAGGGGTTTTTGATTTTGAGTTGACAAGGCTCAGGGTTCAAGTGCATGCTTCATCCTTGCAGATGCAGTGTGTGATTTTTGATTTGATTGGGTTCTAGCTTCAAAGTTTAAACCCTTGCTGTGCCTTTAGAGATGGGAGGATGTCTTAGGTGTAGAGTTTTTTCAATTTGATCATACTATCTTTGTATCACAAGTCAAGTATGCCATAGCTCTCTTAGAAAAATTCAGAATGATTGAATAATCCTACATCAACACCTATGGAAGTTGGGATAAAACTCTAGCTTACACTGACTCACTGCCAGTCAAAAGTCATTGTATCGACAATTGGTAGGTAGTTTGATTTATCTTACAACTACTCGACTGGATCTATGTTTTGCAGTAAGTTGTCTTTCTTGATTCTTGTCTAAGCCTCACGAGGTACATTGGCAAGCTACAAAACGAGTTCTTTGATATGTCAAAGGGACCCTTGACTTTGGCATTCTATATTAGAGGTCTATTGACTTCATGCTAGTAGGATATGTTGATTCTGATTTGGCCGGATTAGTTGATATGAGGAAGTCAACAATAGGTTATGTGTTCACTCTTGGTTCAGGGGTAATTTCATGGCAGAGTAAGCTACAACCTACAGTTGCCTTATTGTCCACTGAAGCAGAATACAATGTAGCTGTCAGTAGAAGTTGTGAGGCAATGTGGTTACGAAGGATATTGGTTGATCTTCGACCAAACAACATCGACCTCACTTTTCTGTGACAATTAGAGTGTTCTCAAGATGGTGAAGAACAGAGTCTATCATGCTAGAACTAAGCATATTGAAGTTCATCACCAATACATTAGATAGTTGGTTGATAATGAAGACATTTGCCTTTATTATTGTCCTACAATAGAGCAAACTGCTGGCATAAGGACAAAACCACTTGGTAATGATAAGTATCTGGTTTAGTCATTGAGGGGGGTATTAGATTAATAAGATTACAGGCTCAATAATGAGACCAATGGGTTTTGGTTGTATCCAAGATATTAGGCTATGGTTGTTATCTACTTGAAATCTGAAAATACTAGTTTCTTATATGTTTCATCTGGATATATATTGAAGCCAATGCAATGTAATCTAAGAGTTGGTTAATACAATTGTTGTGTTGTTTAATCTCATATAATTAACTATTAATCTGGATAAAATGGATTAAATTAACCATTGAATGACTAAAACAACCTCAACATGTGTGCACAAAGGTTAATGCTCTAATAAAACCATAGTCCAACTTCCAATAGTCACCAACTGATTAAATCAACATGAACATGAGTGCCAATAAGGGGGGTGTGCTCCAACAAGTGTTGTAGCATGCAAATAAGTTGTATCTCCATAGCAATAATCCTACCATGGTAACAACACATTGATAAAATAGAAACTCCACCTAGGTTTGAACCCATGGCACACCACCAAAGGACTATAACCTAATAATACCGCATCAAACCTTAGAAAAAGGCTTGATCACCAAAGATGTATGGAGTACCCTCCTCCCTCTAACTCCATCTTAGGAAAAAGTACATCCACAAGGGTACTAATGTCATCAACACTTTCCCATCTAGGTGATGTCTAGCAAATGTTACAATGTTAGGTCATAGCACCTAGGGAAATCCCACCAAGGCAAAGTGCACTACCACAACATGCATCATCCAACCACATCAACATCATAAGAGAAGGGGACAATAGAAAATGCTAACCCATCCAATCATCAAGTATGTCCCCGCCACACATCCAACACAAGAGGACCATGTTGAACACTCCCCCTAGTGACACAAATAATACAACTTCACCATGCAAAGGTCACTAAGGAGCTCCAACAACATCTAACCCCTAACATCTACCTCCTAGTATCATCTAACCCCTTGGGGGTTTAGAACCATCACCCAAGAACATGATGTAGCACATTCAAGATAAGCATGCATACCAAAATTACACCATAATGAGATAGCATGTTCCATAACCATCAATTGTGCAACCAATTGGTGATCAACAATGCAAGCACATGTGAGAAAACCACTAGACTAGCAAGCATAATCATCCAACCAAGGAGAAGTGAAACTCCAACCAAAGACCTCCATCAAATGATCCAATGCCATGAAGAGAAATGGCTCCATGAAGATGTATCACCCCAAGTCAGTCTAATGCTCTAGGGTACCAACTACAAATATCCATCGATGTGATGAAAATCACATTGTGGAACCTCGTATAATATGAGGTGTAACACCCCCTATCCTCATAATAGGTATGTACGGCTTCCGTGGACCTATCCATGGCCTAATACAAGTAGCCCATTGTAGGCTTATCTCCATCAATCAAGTGAAGAACTTTCAACCTCCTCCACTCCTTCCCAAAAAATCTCCTAGTATGAAACTAGCTTGGCTATGGCATGCCCCTCTAATTTAGTGCTAAATAATAAATCATGCCAGTCATCTAAAAGAAACATTCTCTTCATCTCCAATCACTGGTGAAGCGTGTGATTGCAGGATGCACCAACTCCTTGTTATTTGTGAATTTTCTCATCAAGCTAAGAACATATGCATCATTATATATCCAAAACAAGGTGAGATACCTTAGCATAAGCTACTTGCCAACATCCACATAATTAGTAACATTATTTGTTAGGGCTTGGGCAACACTTTGTAGAGCTATCTCTTGGATGAATCCATCCAACAACTCACGTAATAATGTTGCATCTTTAACATCTGCAAATGCATTGATAGATTTGATAAACATTTTCCCTTTGGACAATTAACCAAGAAATTAAGAAGGGTCCTGCATCTAGTGACATCCCATAATTCCCTAAGCTCCTCCAATTTGTGAGAGCAATTGAGTTTTCTAGTTTGAAGGATAGGCCCTCTCAACTCGTCATAGGTAGGGGCCTTGTAACCTGAGCCAACAACAACAACAACAACAACATCAAACATAGACTGGTAGAACGAATTGTTCTTGGCAATGCTGAAAGGAATGTCACTCCATATAAAACATCTACCCACAAGGTTGTCTACTTTTTGCTTCTCCCTTATTTTAACTAGTGACCTAATAGAAGGTTGTGTGCCAACTGTGGCCCTTATTTTAACTAGTGACCTAATAGAAGGTTGTGTGCCAACTGTGGTTCTCAAAACAAAGAAAGGTGAGTTCATTGATGGCATAGTGGTAAGGTGAGGCCGAGGAGAAGCTCTCACTACCTCCCACCCCTGAAAAGTTTGTGGCTGATGTGGATCTTGTAACTCTTGCAGCAAGTTCAAGTCTCAAAGGTTCTCTCTCTTCTTTCTTTTTACCCATTTAAGTAAGTGATTGATTGGCTATATGAACGATTTTTGGGGTTGATTTTCCACAAATTCCCACTTCATGCCCTGGAATTTTTGCAAGGTGGTATTTCAACCAGTTGAATCCCCTTGTCATTTCCCTCCCACACAATTTGCAAGCCAACTTTTGCCAATTATGAGGCTCAGTGCGCTCACTGTAATCTCACGATGGGTCCAAGGCTTTTGGCATTTTTGTATGGCAATGAATAAACCTAGGGCAGAAAAGGAAATGGAAATAAACACACAAGAATGCTACAAATAAAAAATCAAGCCTAAATAAACAGTAGATCTCCCATTAGAAATCAGTAAGAAGAGGGAAAACTAATGGACATTGCAAAACCTATAAAAATCACAAAAAACAAATAAAAACCATGTTTAAATTGTTACATACCTGCAAATATGGAAACAGTTGATGGGAATCAACCCCCAGTCCACAATAAATGATTGATGTCAAATGAAAACACTCTATATTCCATGCCTCAGCTTGATGGAAGACAGTGGATATTTCCTTTGCTCCCACTCCTTTAACTGCTTTTCAAAATTAAGTGAAAAAAGTGAATTTCTGTTTTATAGCCAATCCATTGGCAGCCTAGCGATTTTTTGCATTGACCTGTGATTTTTTTCCTAAAGTATCCCAATATTTTGTAAAAATTGTGATTTTTTCTTAAGTTAAAAAAATCACGATATTTATCGGGATATTATCGCCAACTTGAGAGAATTGCAATATATCGTCGATATTTGTAACAATGCTTAGGATAGATGATGTGTCTCAGGGTGGTTGTTTACAGCCTGTTGGCTTGGTAAATAGGATTCTTTATTGATTTTTTTATAAGTCTATGGTCTCTCTGATGGAAATTACAAACATACAAGAATCAGCTCTCTATTGTCAGTATTTGTTTATCAGCTATCCTGCTGAAGTGACTCCTTTGTTTTCTGCATAAATGAAAGCATTTGTTTATCAGCTATCCTGCTGAAGTGACTGCTTTGTTTTTACATTATTTAATGGTTGCCTTGGTGACTCGTTTCTTATTGTGCTGGTTGAAAGAAGGTTGTCTTCAAGGGTGGAGAATCACTATTTACTTGTTTCATTCTGTGAATTGTACTCTTGCAGTCATTAGTGGTTGGGATGAATGTATTCAATGCTGGTTTTATTTCTTTAGTTTAAATATCCTGGATGGAGTGGTGGTTATATAATATATTAGTTGGTCTATAACTTGGAAGCATAAATAGGTTGGTAATAGGTCTTGAAGAAAGTTCCCTTTCAATTTTTAGTAGAATATGCAGTTTTAGTTCATAGCAATGATTGCCATAAAGTTTGGTTCCTTTTATTTAAAGATACAAAATATGTATTGAAGCATATAGTGTATATTGTTAGCCTGATATTTCACATCTTAATATTTAATAATCCTGACTTTTGCAGAGTATATTTTTGGCCTACAAACAACCATTTGCACTTACATATCTGGGAGCATCCCTTATGGTTGTTTATCTTCCTATATCTGTTGCAAAGGATTACATCTGCAATGCTATACGGAAGCGCTGTAGAAAAAACAGCAAAGTGACAGAAACCGGTGTAGACAGTTCTTGTTACCTCGATTCCCCTTTTAAGGTTAATGCGACACATGACAGTTTAGAGGCTGAAATGCAACTTTACTTCTCAGGAAAGGATAGCAATGTTAATGTGGGTGGAGAAGAGGAGGAAGGGATGACCCTAATTCCAAAGCATCATGGAGATTCAGAAGTTATGAAACTCCAAACTGAGCTAACCCAATTGCAAGTTGCAAAAATCAGCTGTTTACTAACACCAATCTGGTTCGCTACAGAGGTGAGCTGAGAAACTGACATAACTCGTAAGGTGTTTGTATATGTTTTTCATGGACATGTCAAAGGAATTCTAAGTTCTAACCTTGTATATATTTTGTCATTTTATTTAGGTCAGAAGAAGAAAGGTTTAGAGAACAACTTTTTTCATTTGAAACTGTTTATGCACTTTTACTAGTCAGTTTGATAATTGCAACGAGAAATGTTATTCATGGGCATTATATTTACAGTTATGTTTAGTTTGACATCCCTGTATGCTTGGTTTCATTCTTTTTCTGCATTTTTCTTTCCTGCTTTTAATTTTTCCTGCAAGTCTTTTGTGTTTACTTTGATAGCACACTGAAATGATACCACTAATTTTTGTAAGATATTCTGACATGGATTTGAGTTTCACTCCAGAAATTTCTAATAATATCTTCCAAATGACATTTTGGAGGAAATATCTATTTCCTATTTTTTGCATATTAGTTTTCTTCAGACTGATATTTAGGAGAAAATATTTGTTTCCTATTTTTTGCGTTTGAGGATCTAATTACATAAGTTAAGAGTCTTTAAGATATTGTGATTTGCATATGTTGGAGACTATTTATCTTGGCATGGGCCATGAGGAATCACAGTTATTATGTGACTGAAGCCAGAGTTGGTGTTCTTGTTCATGGATGCTAAATGGTTGCGAGGAGATGGGAAATGGTATTGTTTAACTTCAGAATTTTCATTGTGTTCAAAAAGTTGTCACATTGTTTTACTTTATCTGAATATTTATTATTTACAGACTTCGTCTCTTGTTTGGTTGGAAAAGTCATCAAATCTAACCTATGAATTTATGTTAAGGATAAATAAATTTTGTGCACACACTACTAGTGTTAACAAAACTATCAAATTATCCTCATCCTCATAAATTGCTAGTCTAGTCTTCAGTGACTTTGCACAAACATCAACAAGAATAGAGTCTAGAGATAAGCTAGTCCTTTATATACTGTTTTCTAATGATTTGTATGTATTTAAAATTCTCCACATGCAGGCAAGGAGATTTACTCCAAATGTTAGTCTTGCACTGTAACAATGAAAATAAACACAGGTGGGTTTGAGTCAAGATTCAAGGCAAGATGATGGGAAGGAGAGGAATGATTTTCTGCCAATGCATAGTGTTATATCTTCTGATTGTGCTTTCTAGTTTGATGGCATTCTTGAATTACAATGTAAAGAAATTATATGAGGGTATCGTGGGCTACTTTTCACAATTTTGCTGCTTTGGCAGTTCTAAAATAGCTGCCAATGTGAAATCCCTTTACTCTATCCACACATAAGCCATTCGTGAATATCAACCGATAAAACAAATGCATTTTTTAATAGGATCCCATTAGGCATCCTTGCATTGCATCCCAAGCAAGTCCCTCCCTTGGGGGCACTTTTGAGTTCCAACATTTCTTTGTTTTGAGCCCAAAGAATTAAAATTTCAAGTTACTTATTTGTGATTCATTAGCATTACGACCAACATTCATTGTCATGACAACTTTGGGGCACTTTTGAGTTCCAACTTTTCTTTGTTTTGAGCCCAAAGAATTATAACCAATGTTGCAAACATCGTGTCGACAGATATATTGCTGACAGTCCAAAAAACAACTTATGGGCAACATCTAAAGAAACCCCCTCTGTCTAGCCCTATTATGGGCAAATGTAATAGTGAGTAACCCCTTTGTTCTCAATCCCCTACTTTCCCTCTTCAAATTGAGCAAAAAAATCCAAAATTTTCTTGACATAGCTGATATTTTCCATTTTCAGGCAATATATTGCCGATATATCGCGATATATTCGAAATTGATTTTTCCCAACGATATTATCGCCAAGTTGAGAGAATCACAATATATCGCCAATGCTTGCAACAATGATCACAACAATGATCACAATATTTGTGATCTTGAGTAGAAAAATATTGATTATATCCTTTTCCATGGTTTATGTCACAGTTTCCACATATAGTGGTGAGAATTAGTAGGTAAAAAGTGGATAATGTAATAATTGTATATTTCTATTTGTAACTTATAAGTTCTTTTTTCCAGGATGGTACCCAAGGTGAACCCTAGAATCTTTGGGGCACAAGGCTGGTCAACAACAAGACTTTAAGCCATTACAACAATATACTCGTTATGAGCTCAACATGTCACTTGCGGGAATTGAACCTAGGTGGGGAGTGTTATCACAGGATTTGTACTGGTGCAAATCCCTCCACAAATTCCCAATCTTGTGTAACAATTGGAAGAATCTACCACTGTCACCTAAATAGAGACTTCCCTTGTTTTAGTGATGGAAGGAGGTCCACCACAAAGGAGGCTTTCCCAGTGACCTCAATGGATCAAATAGCAAGATTAGCTGAGCCTAGAGCTCCCTATCTTGGTCACCTGATGGTTAGGTCTAGGTCTAGAAGAGGAAATGGAAGGTATTGAGATAATTGTTTCACTTGTACGAGACAATAAATGATTTGCAGCATAATATAGACAATTACCAAGCTATGAAGCTCAACATGATCTCTTCGACACTAGATGATCAATAAATGCATTGGCTGTTGCAAATTACAGCAATAAACAAGTTGTACAACAACAATTAATATTTTGCAACAGCAGCAAGAAAAAGTACTTAGAAATGTAGCAAATTAGCATGAAAATTAAGCCTTTATCATGTACAATATTCTCCAATTGCTAGATGAAATTTCCAAGTAGTTTAAGCCACTTTTCAAAGTGTGTATGCAGCAAATTAAAGTAAATTTCAATGTCCATAGAAAACTTTTGTAACAGCAACAATAAATAACATTTGTTTCCTAGGATTAGGGTTAGAGAAGTTAGTAAGATAGTTGAGAGAGAGAATATCAATTTTAAATGCTACTTTCATCACAAGAACAAGTTTAGACTAGTGTTGTTGTCCTCTAGGACTTGTGGATTCAAACATGCACAACCTTGATAATTGAACTAGATGAATGAGAAGGGTAAGGTCTAAACCCTAAAGTACAAACACTCTTGGGCCTTAGGACTAGACCTTGAAGAAAATGGTTCCTAGGGAGCAAATGCTCTTGGGTCCTAGGTGCCGTTTTCCTTCTTATTCCACTAGGTCAAGGATCAAAGACTAAGGTGCAAACAATTTTGGGCCTTAGGTTCTTAACCCTAGCAATTAAACTTTGTGAAGGAGAGAAGCAATTATGTCTCCTTCCTAGGGTTTCAACAAGACAAAAACTTGCAATTGTAAATTTTTTAAGACCAACAAAACTAAGCTAGTAGATTAGATCTAATCACTATACTGGAATCATTTACTTCTTTAATGCAGCGGAAACTAGCAAAGCAAATCACACAATACACATTTAATTTTCTGCACCTCAAATCAGTTCTTCATTTTTATGTCAGAACTTACAAGAGCTCCCTTAACAGTGAAAATCGCTCTAGGAAAACTTACAACGATATCAGCAAAATCTAAAGGAAAAAATCACCTCGAAACTGCTGTTGAGATTTTCTGTATGGACCAGCAGCTGTACGGACTGCTCTGTACGGCCTGTACAGACTTGCACGAGTGGGTTGTCCTGCTCACATGTGCGGCCTGCAAACTTGTTTGCTTCTATCTAGAAAACCGTGCGATCTCTGCCCTTGAATAGATCACAATGCACATGTGCGGCCCTCTTTGGTTGCCTTTCTGCCCACACATTAGAAGTATAGGCCGGTGGATGTGATCCACCGGGGTTAGTAGTAAACCGAAAATTATGTTGGAAAGGATATTTTTTTTTACTACAACTATACATAGAATGATCAAATCCAAGTTCCTAACATGTATGCACAATACACAAACGAGAATGCAAAGTATATGCAAGGTAACACAAGACTGAACTAGCATGAATGCATGATGCAATCATATATACAAATGCAATGTAGGATGCAAATGCTCTACCTGACCTACACTACATGTTAAAGGTCCGGTTCCTTAAGGAAAGTAGGGTTTGAGAAGGTATTCGTTAATGGGTAACGATAGCTTTTTGCCCTTAGGCATGGTCAAGATAAAGGAGTTAGTGCTAGCCTTGCTCTCAATTCGGTAGGGCCTTATCCATAAGCTGTCAAACTTCTTGTGCATTCCTGGTTTCTCCTTCCTCTTGTCCCACATCAATATCAAACTTCTTGTGCATTCCTGGTTTCTCCTTCCTCTTGTCCCACATCAATACCTGGTTGCCTTCGTTGAAACCCCTTTGTCTTCCTTTGTGATCAAATGTTCCTTTGATCTTCTCTTAGTTTTGTGCCATTTGATCCAAAGTGTTCCTCCTGGATTTGTCCAGTTCTATCAGTTGGTCAATTTTTCCTCGCAAATCGTCATTATCAGTCATATACTGTTGTGTGAACTGGATGGTAGGAATCTAGAAGTTGATGGGCAGTTTGGCTTCCAATCCATATACTAGCTCAAACGAGGTTTTTCCATATACTATCCCAAGCCCTCTTGTTTTCTCCTACAATCTTCCTGACAATATTCATCAGATTCTTATTGCCAATATTTATCAGATTGTTTTTCCCATGCATTTTTTTCATATTGTACCGAACCTAAATCTGAATCTGTACAAGTTGCAGCCCAGAACATGGCTTTTGATTTGGGTTTTTGGTGATTTAACTATTGTCTTTTCAGCAACATTACAACAAGCAAAGCTTCCATGTCAACAAACCATGAAATGCAACATCTCAAAAGTCTGATCCTTGTGGTTATTGCTCTTATTTTTCTCATTTTGGGGTCATATTAACTTTTACATTTTGTACATGGGTGTACAAGAGTTGTTCAAGTCTAGTCTTCCACCATCCCAATCTCAAGCATTGTGAAAACAATCAGATAGCATTGACTTGAATTGGGTACTAAATGTTTGAATAAATTCCTATTCAATCACCTTTTTAATCGGTACTAAATGTTTGAATAAATTCCTATTCAATCACCTTTTTAATCTGAAATATGAATCTAGTCTCTTTGTAGAAAGCATGCATGTATATCCCAAAGAATTTTGTAGCGGTTTTCAACACAGTCGTGAAAATCTCTAGAACCTATTGAGAAAGGAATGCCTTTTAACATAATCATCATAAATAAGAAATATGAGGAAGAAAAGTATTATAGAGACAGGAATTCGTTTCATAGACCTTTCATGGACCTTATCGCAAATTGTAATGTCCCCATTTTGGGACATTATAACTTTATAGAGTGCTATGCCTACTAGAGTATCCAGATAGGGGTGACAGAGAGTTTGGGAGATATTGAAGGGTTTTATTGGGCCTGACTTGCATCGTTCATCATCAGGATCCATTCTGCA
>CBVK0100925460.1:0-12527 GCA_900067695.1 Picea abies | reverse complement strand
TAGCTACCACCATTCGAGCAAGTTGCTTTAAGTTCTGCAGTTTTACAGTTTCATCCTATTTTATTTATTCAATATAATATATTGTTCACTGGATATATTTTGTTGTTATTCGTATCTCTGTGTTATTGTATTCAGTCTGTTTTTCCTTTCATTCCTCTCATAAATCCAGATCAACTAGAGGGGAAAGGTAAGGGGGTCTAAGGGGGGAATTGACACATGTCTCATGACACTAGTATAACCTATCTATGACAGTCTTCATGTGATTGTCCTATTATCATTTCATCCTAATGTTTAGGCTAATACAATTAGGATCCTAGTGAAATAATTAATTGTAATTATTTCCTACCCTCGAATACTTACCTTCTATTTTGAAGCAACCAATTCCTATATTCTTGTAATCAAGGAGATTTCAATTAGGACCCTTTATTCCTATCATTAAGGAAGTAGAAGATTTGGATTGTAACTCATCATTTCCCTATCATTCATTCATGCAAAAGAGAAAATTTGGATTACAAAGGAGAGCTCAAGAAAAAAAGAGTCCTTGAGGAGAGAATAGAGTTCTTGAAAAAAAAAAGAGTATCCTAGCTATCATAATATCCATGGACAGATGAAAGAGGCATTGTCACATGGAATTATACACCAATATTGAGTAGGGAATTACCTTCTTCAACCTCTACACTTTGTTGGCATGTTAGGATTCCCAAGATCCCATAATTTGTTGTCCAAGAAGCCACATATTAATGGAAATGAAACCTGAAAATGGGCAGTGACTTGGGCTCATCCTACACATACTAAAGAGCATAAATAAGGAGACATTCATGAGAGATTAAAGAGTAGAGAAGGGGGCAATTTTTATTTTTTTTATGGGGTAGTGGAATGAGAACCAAGAGTTGGTCTAATAAGAAGATTGAATAAAGAAACCAACAATGGTTTGTGTGGATTTGTCTTGGAAGCTTTTGGGAAAGAGAGAAATGATTTGGAAGCCTTGAAAAATATTCTTCACTCTGGTGGTATCATAGCCTAGCATAGGGGTGGTATCCACAAAGGGTTTTCATATGGTTGGGAGGAAAATTATGCACACCTAGTCAATTTCCTTGGAGCTCATTTTGTGAAACATAAGTGTATTCCTTTTTCTCTTTGATTAAGATTTCGATCACGAGTGAAATGTATATGTATATTAACATTATTTATTTTGAGTTCATGCCATGGAAATTCTATGGATGTCAATAAGTGAATGGTTGTTTTTATAATTGATTAAATTGTAAAATTTGTATGATAATGCATTGATAAGCCTCATGCATGCAAAGTGTTTGTAGAAGTGCATTGTGCATACAAATCTAAAAACTAGTTTCATATTTCTAGTGAAATGGTGTCATACGAAATCAAATGAAGACTAAATTTGGATTAGGGATAGTTGGCACATATTCCCATGTTTCCACCAAAAATTAATGCCACATTTTCCTATATGACCCTTAAAAATGAAAAATGAATGTAGATGAAATTCTTCTACAACCTAGCTATATGGTGTTTGTTGGCATTCAAATTTTAACAACAAGTATATGGCATCAATATACACATTCTCATATAAAAAGATCTTCATATTTTCCTGTATGACCCTTAAAAATGCAAAATGGTTGTAGAGGAAATTATACTATAACTTAGCCATACAATTTCCATTGGCATTGAAATTTCAACATCAGGGTAGCTGACATCAATATCCCCAAAAGGTGGAAATATAGTCAGGTCAAGAAGGTATCTCAAATCCCCCATAGCCTTGTCAAATGGTGTTTGTTGTGCATGAAAAATTTTGGAATTTATTTTGAATATTATTAAGGGATCAATTAATATGTTTACCTATATTATGAGTTGTTTTTTTCCTTGAATTAGTCATGCGTTGGCCTACTTGAAGGAAAAGGTACTCATTCCCACCCTACCCTGAGAGTATGCGAGTGTAATGAATAGATTTATTTTCTAACCTATATTTATGAGTTTAAACACTACTGTAAGGTATATCATCCAACAAACTCCAGCTAACCATTCAAATGAAGTAGTTGGTGGTATTTTGAAATGATTTCCATGTATGAGTTATGATCAAGATGTTTCATGTATGAATTATGCACCTATGAATGGTAGTCTTCATATTAAAAGAGTGTTATGAGGCAAATTAGGAATGGTGAGTTTTAATTGATTCAAAGTTTTGATCTTGAGTTTTTTGCAAGAGTTATGTTAGCTAGATTTGGCATTTAAATATTGGAGGCTTGTTTACGTTGATTGTTGTAAATCCAAACTCTATCATATAAATGAAGAGGAAGATTTTTTTTTCGTGGAAAATTGGCTTATGTACTACTACTCACATTACATTATTAGACCAACAAGCCCATTTTTCATGTTGATATTGTATGTACATTATAGTTATGGACTTATAGGCCTATGAGCTTATATACATGGCTCACCATATTATTGGTGGTTTTGCCAAGTTCTATGATATCGTCTATGGTAGAAATTACACATTATGTAGTGCCCTTCTCTTGCTTCCATTGATGATGATCCATCTATCAAAATTTACTTACGTTTGGTCTTAATCCTTGATAGCTAGTTGTTGCATAATTTTCTTCCCTTTGATTCCATGTTTTGTTGTTATAACTTCTCCAATTTATTGTATTTTCTAGTCTCTTATAATAACTTGTTGAGTAATAGTTATATGATGCCCTCTTCCATGAATATTGTTGATTATTTCATCTTCTTCCATGGTAATGTCAATGTAGATATTCTTGTCATTCTTGTAAAATTTCTTGGAAATGAGGGTGGGTTTTGATATGGTTTCAATTTTGATGGTTTTCCTTAATTCTAGACACCCATATCATCAATATCATTTTCATAGACAATGTCTTGCTCTATCCTCTATGACTGGTCTTTTATTACTCTAACCTTTGATATAATACCCTCATATTTGATATGTACATCCTCAAGTTGCAGCTCAACTTCTTTAAGTGTCTTTTGGTAACATTCCTTAATCTTTTCTTCCTTATCCTTTTAAAGTTGCAATGTGATGCCATCCATCAAATTCTTACATCTTCCTTCAATTCTAGATTGGATTTCTAATAAATTTACCTCATTTGTATTTAGGTATTCTTCAACCTTCTTACAAATTTCCTCTTCAAGTCTTTTGGTAGTATCCTTTTCATTTTCTCTAGTAATATATTTATCATTATTCTCTGATTCAAACTCTTGTAAACACCTTTTCACATTCTTAACATCATTAAGAAGGTCATGATTATGCTTATGCAACCTTTTGATTTCTTCATATTTATTTTTCAATTCTTCCCTTAATTTATATTTTTCCACTTTTCTTATTTTAATTTTTGAACCTCCTCCACTAATGCTTGATTAATGGATTGTATCTTGATGAATTCGCTGCCTTTATTTATAAGAATTTCTTTTATATTTTCATTACCCTTCTGTTATTTGGAAAAAAATTCTTTTATTTCATTTAACTCAACTTGAATGTTATGCATATCCTTCGTTTTTCATATCATTTATCCATCTATTAGTGAACACTTTTGCAAACTCATCCCACTTAGAGCCTTTGTTGTCCTTATCTAGAATATACTACAAATCCCTAGATTTTCTTTCAAAATATATTTTTGCAAACACAAGACTTAAAGTTTCTTCCTTTGCAATGTAAAACCATTCCATGGGATCAATTTCATCTTCATATTCATCTCCTCTAAATATAGGTACTACCATTGGTTATTAATTAACGTCTAACCAAAACCCTCAACTTGTAGCCTCATATATTAAAAATAATTATCCCAAATAATTATTATCCTTTTCCCAATATATTCTCCTATGTTTACTCTTCTTGAAGTCTTTTGAATCTCCTCAATTAGACATCCCAATCAAAATTTATGCTAGTATTAAGTTGACATACTTTTTAAAACCCTGATTTGGAGACTGACCTGCTAGCTAACCTTGCACCCGATGTAACTCTGAAGTTTTGGCACCTTTTAGTCTTAAATTTCAACCTCTAGTATTCTGATATGTAGTCTCTTCAATGCAATAGGTTTGACCAAATTATGATATGTGAAGAGAATTCTTTGGTAAGTTTCCTAAACTTGTTGATTTCGATCCTTTTAGGAAATAAAACTTGTACGGATTGCTACATGTCCAATATTTTAGATATAATTCTATAATTAAGAAATTTTTACTATAAGTACTTCATTATTTCTCATCAATTCCCTAAAAATTTGTTGTTTCTAAATTCCTAGAAAAAAATTTAGAGCGAAAATGGTAGGATGACTTGTTTTAAAGGAGCCAACCAAGGATCGAATGCTCTGAACCCAAATTTTATGTATCAAATTATTGAGATATAATATCAAACAAGAGTAAACACAATGCACACCAATTATGAGGGTAGAGCACACATCCATAATATATAAGAGAGATGAGTTACATAATAACTCCTTACAGAATATGAGAACCTTCTCTAAATACCCCAATACATTCATATATCCAAATCACATGTTTATATCCCCATAATGACTACATGGTTTTTATATATACTTGTTCACTAATTGCACATGTAGGCCCTTATTAGGTTGTATCCCTATTACATATACATTTTCCCCATAATATATACATTTTACCTCATATACGTCCCCCTTGGAGTCATATTAAAAAGTTCCCAAAACTTTCCTCGAGGTCCTAGATTCCTCTACCATAACCATGATGTCAATTTCCAACATTTCATAGAACCCTAGTAGAATTCTATGGTCCAACCATTCAGGCTTGAGATTTTTTTTTTAAAGGATAAAATTACATCATTGAGATCTTCGTTGGTGACCTATGCAGTCATTTCCTCATTTGTTTCCTCTTATATGAAGCTAAGGAATTACCCTAAAACCTATAAAATACCAGCTATGTTTACCCTCTATGGGTTCTTATACCACTACTTGAAGTAAATAACACCATTATCAAACAAATCTTGGAAGGTAGTGGCCTTAGGTCCATCAGTTCTAGACAATTCCCATATAATATTTGTATTCTTCCTACCCTCATCATAATTATGGAAAAAAATTAGTTTTCTCATTTCCCTTCTAACAATATTGCATGGCTCTTCTACCTCAATTTCACTTTGTCCCAGGCTAGAACGTTTATTTTCTCTTCTTCCAATGACTTGAAGATAGTCTTATCCTCTTATGAGAAAATACCATGGTTGTTCTTCTCAAATATATTATAGATGTTCTTGTCAACTTCTATAATATGATTTTTGGAATCATGGATTTTTTTTTTATGACTGGCGGAATCGGAAACTCGCGGTTCTCGTACTCACGTGATAGAGGGTCGATTCCAGTCTGCTACCTCTATAACCTCTAGGTGCGTCCACACATGATCTAGATTTTATGAGTAGAACAAAATGACTACATATTATTAATAGGTTCTTAACACAAAATAACAGAGATACAGTAAAACTGGTTTTCTATTCAATAAGGAAATAAATTGAAACTATAGAATGCAGCGGAAACAAGCTTGCTGGAATGGTGGCAGCTTATCTCTGAGAAGAGATGTGACTACTGTGCTCATTCGCCAGAAGATGATTACAATGAGGCTCTGAAGGTCTTTTTACAATAAACAGGAATGCCAAACCTAACCCTAGGAGATGAAGCACCAAAAGTCATGTGGGCCTCGTCTGGGTAAGTTACTACATCAACTTCCCAGGGTCGTAACTTTTGCATACGATCTCCGTTTTAGGCATATCATAGCCCATTGGAAAGGTATCGTCGAGGAGATTAATTTTGGAGGCTCAATCATGCCTTCAACTATAATTGAGAAGCTTTATCCCAAAAAACCTTCATTTAGGCCCTCAAAATGGCCCCGGAAGTTAAAACTGCTAAAAATAGTAAATTGCCAAAATTGCCAGAAAACTATTATGAGCCAGTTGGAAAAAAATTAGTGGCCACCAATATCCACCTGGATCAACACAACCCAAAATCATGGGGCATGGTTAAATAGAGGTGAGAATCGAACGTGAAACCTCCTTTTTACATTTCCTTCCATTTACACGGCACTTGACAATCGGTCTACACCCCTATGGGCGAAACATGGATTTTTGTTAATCCCATGATATTGTATCTTTTTTCAATCTATGTGAACAAGAGTTACATTTCATCATAGAGGAATATTGAAGGGAGAGGTCAAAGAATCTCCATTCCTCCTTAATAATATTGGAGAATTCATGATCATGTAGCCAATAAGGGTTGAACTTAAAAGGCCCTAGGGGAATTTTATCATATTTTTATATTTGAAAGAAATTTGAACATGATCTAAGGTCACTCGAAAACCAATCCAGGTTCTTAATTCGTCCTCCCTTTTAAAAATTCCCTCTAATATTATGAATATTCCCAATCGTTTTTCATGGCCTCGGCCCTTGAATACACGTTCCTCCAAGGAAGGATCATTTTAATAGGGTATGCATCACATAATGACATATATTTTAACTACTTTAGTAAATATGGAGCTAGGAAATACATCCTTCTAGCCTCCCCCATATCTCTTCATTTTCACAAAAAAAATCTCTTCCAAGAATTATGATTTCACCTCCCAAAAACTAAAGATCAAAGAACATATCCCAATACTCTTTCCTATTAGAATATGGCCCATACAAATCAATAATTGAGATAGGATTTACTCAATTTTATAGATAATTGATCTCTCCTAATACCAAAACCAATCATTTCTTAATTTTGAATATGGAAACACAAATTCCAATTTGTTATCATCCCCATAGACATACTTGTAGCATTAGAGGAAAGAAAACTCCATCGTTTTATGAACCTTATCCAAACTATCTAGGGAACATTTTTATGGGGTGTTCCCAATCCCCTAATGTTAAAGGAAATGAGAATCATGGTTTAACCTTGGAAGGGGATGACCCTACTCTTAGGGCCTTGGAGATGATTATTTGTTTACCTTTGAGAATCCATGTTTCTCATTTCTATTGGGATATAGATATGAATGATTTTCTACTTCATGTAATAATTCTAAGTGAAGGAAAAGTGTCATAGAAAATCCCAACTTCTATTTGCCCATCAAACAATGAGGATTTGGAGGATCTAATATGTAAATGATTTTCTTGTGGCATGCGGATTCCCGGTATCCCATGGCTTTGAGGTTTAGGATGTAAGGGGATCTCCAAATTTTTCCTTATCAATATCTATTTCCTACAAAGGAGGGAATGGAAGAGTAGGGTTGGAAACATTAGAAGGGAGTTTAGAGGAAGGTGGAGGCCCTTTATCTATGGATAATCCATAGGCCCCAGAGCCTTGGGTTTTATCTGAGGGAGGAAAATCAAATTCGGTACTCAACAAAGCAGAAGAGTGAATTTTAGTATCAAATAGTACAAACTTATTTGGTGGACCAATAGTTTAAACTCCTAATCTATAGAGATCCAAGGATTTGAACTCCATTATCAACTAATACATGGGGAACTGAGGCATCAATAGATATAGATTTCTTCTCAAAATTTTTCACTCCCAATAATACCTTCTATTATAGCAAGTTCTCCAATGGAGTAGACAAAGAGGGGATTGTTTTGGACCTCCAAACCATCTTAATTTTAGTCAAAATACCCTCATGCAGAGGAGATATAGTTCCAACTTTGGGAGAGAAAAAATTACAATCCAAAAAGGAATTCCCTGACATGGTTCCTTCTACCAATATGGTGAGCCTTCAAGTGGCCATAGACGTAAAAAAAGGAACATTTGAAAGGAATATTAATGTAGTCTATGGCCTAGTTATGGCTCCATTTTTTTTTTTATCTTCTATGACTATATTATCTAGAAGGATTTCCGCCAACTCTACCTTAATGCATACTCATGCCAAATTCTATAAGTTTATTTGCTCCATTCTTTCATTGAAGAAAACAAATATACCAATTGAATTCCCAATTTCTATGAGGGTCAAGGCATTCCATATTTCCAGTGGGAGTGTAGCGAATTATTTAACCTAAATTGGTCGGATGGTATATTTTTCTCCTCTAGGATCAAACCTTGAATACCAAGGTTTTAGAGAGAGGATGGATTTCACCCAAATCCATTTTCCTTCACAAATATGAGAAACATAATCTCCTTTTTTAAATATGAAGGCAAGCCAACCTCTGGATAAAACATAGTGTTATGGAATGTGTCATAATAAAGGAAGCTAAACCTCACTCATCTACAATTGAAGGGTTTTTTTAACAATCAATCGACCATAAAACATACCAATTGGGACCATTGATGTTCACCCTTCTCCCTAGAATTTGTACTACCATTTCAAACCTTCTTAGGGTTTTTCCCTATTGTCTTACCATCAAAGACCTCTTTGGTATGTGCAAGAGCCTCCTTAAGTAGATACTCCTTTTCTACCTCATGTAATAATTCTAAGGGAAGGATAAGTGTCATAGGAAATCCTATCTTCTATTTCCATGACAAACAATGAGGATTTGGAGGATCTAACATGGAAATGTTTTTCTTGTGGCATGCAGATTCCTGGTATCCCATGGCTTTAAGATTTAGGATGTAAGGGGATCTCCAAATTTTTACTTATCAATATCTATTTCCTACAAAGGAGGGAATGGAAGAGTAGGGTTGGAAACATTAGGAGATGTGTAGAGGAAGGTGGAGGCCTTTTATCTATGGATAATCCATAGGCCCCAGAGCCTTGGATTTTATCTAAGGAAGGAAAAGAAAATTCGGTACTAAAAAAAGAAGAAGAATGAATTTTAGTATCAAATAGTACAAACTTACTTGGTGGACCAATAGTTGAAACTCCTAATCTATAGGGATAAAAGGAGTTGAACTCCATTATCAACTACTACATGGGGAACTGAGGCATCAATAGATATAGATTTCTTCTCAAAAGTTTCCACTCCCAATAATCCCTTTGATTCTAGCAAGTTCTCCAATGGAGTAGACAAAGAGGGGATTTGTTTGGACCTCCAAACCATCTTAATTTTAGTCAAGATACCCTCATGCAGAGGAGATATAGTTCCAACTTTGGGAGAGAAAAAATTACAATCCTAAAAGGAAGTCCTTGACAGGGTTCCTTCTACCAATATGGTGAGCCTTCAAGTGGCCATAGACATAACAAAAGGAACATTTGAAAGGAATATTAATGTAGTCTATGGCCTAGTTATGGCTCCATTTTTTTTTATCTTCTATGGCTATATTTTCCATTTTCCTTCACAAATATGAGAAACATAATCTCCTTTTTTAAATATGAAGGCAAGCCAACCTCTAGATAAAACATAGTGTTATGGAATGTGTCATAATAAAGGAAGCTAGACCTCACTCGTCCACACTTGAAGGGTTTTTTTAACAATCAATCAACCACAAAACATACCAATTGGGGCCATTGATGTTCACCCTTCTCCCTAGAATTTGTACTTCCATTTCAAACCTTCTTACGATTTTTCCCTATTGTCTTACCATCAAAGACCTCTTTGGCATGTGCAAGACCCTCCTTAAATAGATACTCCTTTTCTATATCATAAATTTGAGTTTCTTGTACTAGTTGAAAATATCTTGAGCTAGAGGGATTAGAATGCTAATGATATGAACCAAATACATGCAAAGGATTACCAAAGTCAAAGGCTTGAAGTGAAGAATATAGTGCATTGAGATGCGTTAGTAAGGACTTAATGTCACATATCTTCTGTTGAACCTTTTATTTCTCCTCTCCACTTGAATACTCACATATTCTATCACATATCTCAAAATGTAGGCCATGGCATGTGGGAAAAAATAATACTATCCACATCATATATGATGCCTTACAAAATACCTTTTCCCTTAATGTTTGGAGATTTAAATGTTCCCTATGGATTTCAGTCACCTGGTGATGTAAAGTGGTTGGTAAAACTAGATTTGATTTTCTACCCAATGGAAAACCATGAAGAGATTCAACCATAAATTGTGGCAAATCCTCATTTCTTATGCCTAAATATTTTGATTCACAAAGGGAACTAGGGTTTTGTAACTCTGTATTTGAAAGATTCTTGTTTGAGGAATTTCCCAATTCCATAAGGCTCTTGTTATCAATAAAGTCCTTTTGCAAAAACAAAACGACCTTGTCTCCCATATCATCAATAGGGTCATGGGAATAATCAACGAACTCTTCTTCCATCCACCTTCCTCTCTATTCAGACTCAAATCATTGTAATTTTTAAACATATGCAAGGGAAGCAATGCATAAAGAGGCTTACATAAAACAAAAATAGAAATAAGGGCACACAAATTTACCCTAGAAACCCTTAACTAGGTAAATTAGTTTGACTTAGAGACACACCTCTATATTTTTCATTGTGTTAACTTGATCGATCACAATACAATATTTAGGTATTACATAGCATCCAAAACTCCTTTAACTCATATTAGAATAAGACCCTAATTCATTAACAATGATTAGATTACAACAGGTCAAAAACAATTAGGTTGAAAAAGCACAAAAGCAAACCAAAACGAGCCAAAAACAGAGAGGGATCATGATGAGTCTAAGCTACTTTGTTAATTATTTTTAAATTTTAACTTAACTTATATATTTATTTTTATTTTATCATTTTAATTGTTATTTTATGACACTTTTACACATCTATCTAATGTGTCATCCCCTCCCTTCGACTCCCAACAAGGGACGAGGAGCCACATTCAACGTATTAAATTCCTAGACTTCAAGTGACCATTCACCTTAGTACCAACATAGAATGTCTCCCATGGAGGACCATAATTTTTTAAACACATGCATAGTGCTAAACAATAAAATGCAATAGAATATACAAGCATGGAATAACAAGAATTTATGGAGACAACTACCCATGTTCCTATTTAAGAAAAATTCACACACATATAGCATGCACCATAGATCTAATCTCGTAACCTGGATGCCATTTAAATTGTAGAGATAGAAACAAAGATATAACACTCATATTTTAATAAAAGATAACCCAAAAAACTATGTGCGTATAAGTAATTTGTCATCCAATCATAGGCATCTAGGGCTAATGCCACCCAAGCCAAGCGAAGGAAGAAAGCTACAAGGTTTTAGCACACTCAACCCAATGCATTTTTCCTCATGGATCAATGAATATGCTCACTATAGATCACTCCAGGCACCCCATCCAATGATCAAATAATGATCACATTCTCTTCCACTGCCCTACACAACATAAGTAAGATCTTCCCTTTCTCTGCTCAATAGAGCCTCAATTATATTCTTTCTTTATAATTCTCTTTAGTGGATAAAAAAAGAGTTCAATCAATTGATTTATTTCTAGGTTGAAATTGGAAAAATGCAACTTGTCTCTCAAGCAATCAATGAGTATAAATAACTAGTGGGTGAAGGATTCCTAATGTGCCTAGTCTCTATGCTCATCTACAACCTCTCTATCTCTTTATGATGGTTTCACATACCTTATTCTACAATGTTGATATGGTCACCTTCATGTTTGGGTAAAGGTTCACAAAAATAATGGAGAATGTAGCATGATGAGAGGAGAGCATGAATGTGAGGATGATAATGAATGGAAATGATAGAGTTGTGAGAATGATCATTTATTTCCCTTATGACAAGAGAGTGAAGTATTCTTGCATTCCCCCCATAATTATCATACTCAATGTATTCCTCAATACCTACATGAGATAGATTTTCTCAAAAAACTTTACCTACCTTTGTTATTGGCTCTCTAAGTCAATGGAGTTAGATGGTTTCATTTAAAGCACACAATGGAAAAGAGATGAAATATTAGGCTAACACTTGACAATATAATATCACTCTCCCATAGGCCCCTTTTTCTCTATGGTGGAATCATAGCCCCTCTTGTACTCTCCACAATGATCTTTGACCATTATATATTATATTACAATATTAAAAACAGTTAAAAACATGAATTTCCTCCTTCGAGGTCACATTTTCGAATACAGAAGGGGTGGGGTATTTACATCTCCATGGATTAAACATTCAAATTGCTACATGGAGGGGGTCCCTTGTCCCACAAACAAAAAGGTCTTATACACTAATTTGGTATTTGGCTAAGTTGTGACCTTAAAATAAGTTTATTATTATTTTAGTATTATAATAGTTACACATGAGATAGTTTATTTAAGCTCCCTCATCATTATAACTACACATTTACAATTTAGACATAATCATCCAATACACTATATTGATCACAATTGAGGTGTTAAATGTCTATGCTTTAGAGTGAACCTCTCAACATAATAAAAATGATAAAGTATCATATCACTACCTACTTAAAATAATTTGATTCATCACAAATATATCAATTTTTTTTTTTTAAAACCAACTTTGTTAAATCAAACACCCTCCTAGGTATGTACACAAAACATTCTACACAAAACAAGTGGATTGAGTAATAAAGCTACTTAATACCTGCCACTTAAGAAAAAAATATTTAAAATAATTAAAATACTAAATAATGAATGAGTAAGAAAATGACAATCCCATTTGAAAATATTAAATGTGTAATAATA
>CBVK0100925451.1:0-10281 GCA_900067695.1 Picea abies | reverse complement strand
ACAATAAATGTGGGTGAGCTCTGGGGAGGCTCGGCTCAAACTAGTCCATTGGCTGAATTTTTTAAAAACTTTTTACAAAAACACAGGTTAGTAGATATCCAACCGGACAAGATTGTCCCAACTTGGTGCAATGGGAGATCAAGAGTTGAAGTTATATCAAAGAGATTGGATCAGGCCATTATATCCAAAGACCTATTAGATAGTGTGGGTATTTACAGGTCTTGGGTGGCATACCCATACATTTCGGATCATGCACCAGTGTTACTGTAGATTGAGATTACTCCACTCTTTAAGGCCTTTCTCTTCAAATTCAATTCCGAATGGTTAAGAGAAGAAGAGTTTTCCAAAATTGTTCATTCTGTATGGAAAAACCATAAATTTTTACAAGAGGAAGGGATTCAGAGACATGTGGTGTGGAAATGAGAAGAATTAAAGAATCAAACTAAACTTTGGGTAAATCAGAACATGCGTCAGAAACTGATCATCTTTGAGAAACTAGAGGAAGACATTGAAGCTGCTCTTTAGAGGTTCACGGGGGGGTGAGCAGATTGTAGTAGAGGAAATGCACCTAAAACAACTAGAGGAAGAGAGAACTAATTACTTTATGGTAGAAGAGGAATTATGGAGACAATGCAATAGAGCGATTTGGATGAAAAGTGGCGACCAAAACACAAAATACTTTCATCAATTCGCCAATTATAGAAGGAATCATAAACATATTTGGGAGATAGTAGATGAACATGGGCAGGTACATACTGGTTTAAACATATTTGGGAGATAGTAGATGAACATGGGCAGGTACATACTGGTTAGAAGGAACTAAAAGATGAGGCTACTAGATATTTCAAAAGTTTCTTTGAGGCACATGATCACTCCTTTGTAAATGAGCAGGTCTTTACAACGAGCCTTTTCTCCCGAATAGTTAATGAGGAGGACATCAGACTTTTGGAAAGACCATGCACACTGGACAAATTAAAGGAGGTGCTAAAACATTTTTAAAAAGATAGAAGTCTGGGACCTGATGGTTGGACTATTGAGTTCTTTATTTACTTTTTTGTCCTGGTAGGGGGTGATTTGCTGGAGATGGTAGAGGAGTCTAGGATAAGAGGTGAAGTGGTTGGGGGCCTAAATTCGACTTTCCTGGCCCTTATACCAAAAGTAAATAAGCCAACATCCTCCGAACATTTTAGACCAATTTATTTATGTAACCTATGCTATAAGTTAATTTCAAAGATTATTGCCAATAGGATCAAACCTTTTCTCTCTCGATCTATGTCTGAAGAGAAATTGGGGTTTCTTAAAGGAAGACAGATACAAGATGCCATAAAAATGGCCTAGGAATGCCTGCATAGCATAAAGTTGAAAAAATTGAAGGCTTTAGTTCTTAAACTCGATCTGAAGAAAGCTTATGATTGCATAAGCTGGGACAATTTAACACTAATTTTAATCCAAACGAGGGTTGGCATTCAGACTACAAATTGGATTATGAGTTGTGTCAGTTCTTCGACTCCTGTTGTTCTTCTTAATGGGGAGACTACTTTGTTTTTTAGAAGTGGCAGAGGATTGCATCAAGGGTGTCCATTATCCCCTTTTCTTTTTATTTTGGTAATGGAGGGCCTCAGTTTGCTCCTTAAGAAAGGTCAATGAGAAAGAACACTGATGGGAGTGAAGGTATCCAAGGTAGTCATTATCCTCCATCTCCTTTTTGTGGATGACATCTTAATCATGACTAGAGATTCTCTCAAGGAATGGTAGGAGATAGACATTATCATCAAATTATTTTGTAAAGCATCGAGCTTATAGGTGAACGTGACAAAGTCCATTGTACTGTTTGCTGGTTGAATTGAGGAGGAAATAAACAACTTCAAGGAATTGCTCCCATATAATTCTACTGACCTCTCATTAGGATTCAAACATATTAGATATTATCTCAAGACAAGATTGTACAAAGTGGAATATTGGAGATGGTTACTTGATAAAATGGAAAAAAAATGGACATTGGTGAAACAGATGGTTGTCCCTGGGTGGTCATTTCATTTTATTAAAATCGGTTCTAGAAAGTCAACCAGTTTACTAGATGTCCTTGGTGGCTATCCCTGTCTCAGTCCTCAACAAGATCAAAAAAATTATGTTTAGTTTCCTTTGAAAGGGATGTAGTGAAATTTTTTATTACCATCTATGTAGATGGGAGGCTTTAGCAAAACCACAGAACGTTGGCGGGTGGGGAATTCAAAAATTTTATCATTTCAACAAAGCTCTAGTGACAAACACTTTATGGTGAGTGTTAATAAAGGACAACATCTGGCATAGAGTAATAAAAGATAAGTATCTTCCCTATGTTTCGGTAACAATTTGTCTCAAATCGACGACTTTTCAGCATTCATCTGCCTTGCACACATGGAGAAATCTCATAAAATTTGTACACCTCCTTACAAATTGGCTGAGTTGGAGACCAAGATCAGGGCATTTTGTTCAACTTGGTAGAGATAGAATTTTGGTTTGGGGAACTCATCTTATCTGTTACAAAATCTCTTATCCATTTTAAAACACAAAAACATTACCCTACTCTATTAGGCCAGGGGATTAACTAGGCTGGATTATTTTTCCTCTCAGTGGAAAGAGAGTGATGAACTGGGGATACTGGAAGAAGTGGTAGAGGAATGAGATTTATTTCGTAGAGCTCTTATTGACTCAGGGGTCTATCTACAGGACAAATAAGATGAGTTGATGTGGATTGGGGGAGATAAATCGAGACTTCTCTTTGTTAAAAATGTCTATGTTTCCTTAATGACAACATTCCAGATACAACCAATCGGTGGGTGGAGGCTTTCATTTTGGAAATGGGATATATCCTTAAAGATAAAAAAATTTATCTGGTTAGCAGTGGAAAACCAAATTTTAACTTGGGACAACTTACAATTAAAAGGATGGGAAGGACCTAGTTGTTGTCACCTGTGAAAAAATGAATCAGAGACTGTAAATCATCTATTGGTCCATTGCATCTTTACAAAGAAGGTGTGGACAAGAATATGAACTGGGCTAAATTTAAAAAAAGAATGGGAAGGAAACACTTTAACAAATTGCTATAAAAAATGGTTAGAGAAGATGACTGTCCCAACTACTCTACCTGCACTTATTTGTTGGAATGTTTGGTTGGAGAGAAATAAAGTCCTTTTCGAGCAGGGGTCTCCTTCCATCTATTATGTAGTCACAAAGTCTCTTGGAGCACTAAAAAGGATCATAGTTCATCAATAGTTTCCTCCAATTTGCTCTTGTATACCAACTCAACAAGCAGGGACCACAATGGGATGTTTTGATGGAGCAACTCAATCTAATGGCCAACAGTGTGGAGCAAGGGGGGTGATAAAAACTTCAGATTTTTATGTTTATAGATGGACCTTCAACTGTGGAGAAGGTACAAGCATAAGGGAATAATTATTGGGCATATGGGCAACATTGACCTTGGCAACTCAGTTGGCTATTAGAAACATCCAAGTATTGGGAGATTAAAAAATAGTAATTGACTGGTTAAATGATAAGGGAAGTCTACAATTCTATGCATTAGACTACTAGAAGAACAAAATAAGGGACCTTATCAAAAACTTCAGAGAAATCAGTTTCACTCATATCTACAGAGAATACAATAGGGAAGCAGATTTACTATCAAAACAGGCTATTCAGAAGCCAAAATAAAAAATCTCATATTACACTTGGGTAGATGGAAAAGAATGCCCCACTATGTTCATAAAATTATATTAGCGTAGCCATAATTTTTTGTTGTTTTTTTCTTTTGGTTTAGCATGAGAATGTGACTAGTATAAAACTCTCTCATGAGAGCTAAAGGACTACATGGCAGCTTGTGTGCTGTTTAGTTTGTTTTTTTCTTGGTATCTTCATGGTAATCCGGGGCAAGGGAAACATTTCAACCCAGTATTGAGAAATTTATGATTAGAAAAAAATGTAAGGTATTACACATCTCTCTTGTACTAAGGAGTAAACCATTGAAATATTTGAACCTTAATTTCAATGTTGTACTCCTTAGTATGAGAGAGATGTGTAATACCTTAGATATTCAACACGAAGTTGACATAGCAGATATAAAAGAGCTTAAATCCAACTTAACTCCATATGTATCATACATAGAGATGTATCAAATCTCGAGGTAAAAACAACTTTTTTAAATTGAAAAAACTTGGAAATTTTTTTACACACATTTATTAATTACTTTTCATTATTTTTAAAATTTAATTTGAATATATACACTTTAAAAAATAAAAAAAATTCTGAATGCTTTTACAATATTGAATTAATCTATATTATTTTTTATATTTTTATTTTACTCTATTTTACCATGTTTTAAATCAAATTTAATTCACTAAACTTTAATAATATAATATTTATTAATTTTTTTATCTCATTATAAATATTTTATAATTTCACATTGTTATAATTTGTTTGAATGTTTTTACCCTATTGAATTAATCTGTATTATTTTTTATATTTAATTTACTTTATTTTAACATGTTTTAAATCCAATTTAATTCACTAAACTTCAATAATATTTCTTAAAAAAACATCAAAACATCTTTAAAGTTACTTGTATCTTTTGTTTTTTCCCTATATAATAAAAATAAAAATATTATATTATATATAATAAAAATGAATATATTGTATTATATCAAGTATCAGAGGGTTATGAATATCTCATTCGTGAGAAGATGGTAAAACATTCCTTTAGTACTAGTCTAACGTTAGAATAGTAGTACCATTAATATCCAATAATCATATTGATATTATTCTAGATATTTTTTCTATAAAGGGTTTTTTATTTCATTAATATAAAATATTTTTTTATTTTTTTACTTAAAAAATGTGTTTAATTATAGAATCTGATTATGGAATTTTGTATTAAGGAAATGAAAGTTTAATTTTTGAAAAATCAAGAGAGTAGAATAAGTTAGCATACCAAATTGGTGTATGAGACCCCCTTGTTTGTGGAACAAGGGACTCCCTCCGTCCAACGATTTGATTGATAAAGTCTATGAAGATATACATACCCTACCCTCATCTGAATTTGAATCTCTGACTTCTTAAGAGGAAACACATGTTCTTAACCATTAAACCCACTCAAACTTATAATATTATAGGAAAAAAACCTGCGACTAACTCTAAATCCCCAAAAAATATCATTAACTTAATGAATCGCATGAACAAAAATTAAGTAAATGACAAACGATGTGATCTTTCGAATTTTTGTGGGGCCTCACAACTCAAGGTGTCTTACAACTTGTCCCTTTGCATGCTTTTAGTTATAACACTAGGGTCCTCAATGTCGGCCTTTTCCGTTTGTTAGCCTTTTGGCATAGTGTGCTTTGTTATTGACTTGACTTGCTTTTTCAATTCAAAAATTGTGGCAAATATGAAAGAATACAATAGATTTGAGATGTTTTGATATGAGAGTGAAATGATTGAAGTGTAAGAAATTCATTCGTAACATGGACAATGTAAAATTATAATTTTATAGTCATCCGTTAGTTTAAGTAATTAAGTGTGTGGTGGCAACTTTTCATATACATGTACATTTTCTCATTCATTTATAGTCATGCATCCCTTAAAGGTGTTTGTTTGTATGAGTGTGGGTGCATGCTCATCTCCCACCACCCATCCTCTTGGCATCCCTTAAAGGTGTTTGTTTGTATGAGTGTGGGTGCATGCTCATCTCCCACCACCCATCCTCTTGGTGGACATATAAATTCATACCCCCACCATTCATGTATCCATTATACACATCCATTCACTTAATACTCATTTTATTTAATACTCATTTTATTGGGGATGGAAGTCTATGTGTATTCTTCACTCCTCTTTTCACTATCCACCCATTCTCCTACATACATGTTCACCTTTTTTTTTCATACACACACCTTATGTGTATGTTATGGTTGATTATAAGCATAGAGAACATACACACCTTCACCCCCTCATGTTTGTGTATTATGGTTTTGATCAAATTGTATCACCACCATATCATACACATACATGGGGATGAAGGTGTGCATGTGTGTGCTCAATATGGCTTTGATAAGATCATATACATAGATACATTGTGTGTGTGCACAATATGGCTTTGATAAGATCACACACGCAGACATAATGCGTGTGTGTGTTTGTGTGTTATGGATATAATCATATCAGATTATAGTCACATACACAAACACACCTTCACCACCCCACCTAAGATCAAAACCATAGTGTGTATGTGCGCGCGCACACACACACACATACCTTCCTTCCCCACCACCACCCACCCTCCTAGGGGATGTAGGTGTGAAGGTTTGTGTGTGTGTGCTATGGATCTAATCATGTTCACCAACCTCCTACGGGATGAGGGTGTGTGTGTGGCTCTAATCATAGCCATAACACAAATGTCATAGATATAGGCAATGAAGTTGTGTGTGCTTGCACATGCTATGATTTCGATTAGATAAGATCGAAGCCATATCATAATCTCACACACATGGAGGATGAAGGTTTGTGTGTGCATGTTATGGCTTTGAACATATCCTATTAAGGCCATAGCATGTGCACACACACATACACACACACACCGGGGATGAAGTTGTGTGTGTTATGGATTTAATCATATCAGATCATAGCCATAGCATGCACATACAAACATGAGTGATTAGATAAGAGCCACAATACAAATACATAAAGTGGGGGATGAAGGTGTGTGTGTGTGTGTGCACATTATGGCTATGAATAGATCTTATTAGAGCCATAATGTGGACACACACAACTTCATCTTTGAAGTGTGTGTGTACGCGCTATGGATTTGATATGATCTAATCAAATCCATAACACTTGCATAAGATAAAGATGTGTGTGTGTGTACTATGGCTCTGATAAAATATGGTTAGAGCCATAGTGCATGCATGCACATACACTTTTATCCCTTGTGTGTGTGTGTTTATGTTATGGATTTGATATGATATTATTAGAGCCATAACATGCACACACACCTTCATCCCTTGTATGTGTGTGTGTGCATGTTATGGTTATGATGAGAGCCATATCACATGCACATGCACACACACATTCATCCGCTAGGAGGGTGGGTGAAGGTGTTCTCACTTTCTCACACAAACACACTTTTATTCCTTGGTAGGGTGGGTGGTTGGGGGGAAGGTGAAGGTGTGGCCCATGTGTGTGTGCGCATAAGCACATGTGCCTTCATCCTCCTTGGGGGGGGATGAGGATATGTGGGTGTTTCACCTTCATCCCTTAGAGGCTAGGAGGTGTTTGTGTGTGTGTGTGCACCTTCATTCCTGGGGAAGGTTGTGGGGTGAAGGTGTGTGCGTGTGTGTCCGTACGTGTGATTTACATGCGATTTCATTGAGAGTGTCAATATTAATGTTATGTTAGACCCTTGTTGCACTAACACTAGTTGGCCCAAGTAGATGGGGGGAGGGTGAAGTTGTGTGTGTGTGTACCTTCATCCCATGAGAGGGTGGATGTTTGGTCGGGGCTGAATGTGTGTATGTATGCATGATATCCTCTACACTGAGAGTGTCAATTTTAACACAATGCTAGACCGTTGTCACGCTAACACTAGTCGACTTGGGTGGGTGAAGGTGTTTGTGTGTGTGCATGGTGGGGGGGTGAAGGTGTGTGTGTGTGCACATGAAGATGTCTTAGTTAACACACATCTTCACCCCTCAATTCCCCACAACCCACTTGTCGACGTTTCATTCCACGTTTGCGTGTGTCCTTCTTAATGCTAGGGAGTTTAGACCCAGGGTTCATCCAGAGTTGACCAACAAAAACCCTAGAGCATTGACATATCAATCCTCGACCAAGGTCGAGGAAGATCTTACCCGAGATGTAAAGAGGATCACATAGACCATAAGGTCCTATGACAAGGATGAAGGCTAAAAACTCAAAGATCTATCGGGGCTAGCATTCATGCAATTCATAGCTGGCAATTTATTAGGACTAAGAAGTAAAACAATACACACACATATCCAACTTATACATGATAAACACATAATAGAAAAGGTCTGTCACATATTTATTACCAGATTCATTCCATGACAACAAAGGCATACATTAAGCATAATATATATGACAACCACAAAACTTCATATCTTCGTTTATATAAATCCTCAAAAATACAACACACTACACAATGCACATTCTCTCAAGACTTTAGACATATAACAAACTCAAGAATATATTCATAAGCATTACAATATTACAATAGGCTCAGAGTGAGGTCAATACCAATGACTCAATGGATCTCATCTAAACATCTAGCTAGCCCCATTTCTGATATCGTTGCTTCCTTTTATAGCTTTCTCTTCTTGGGAGATCTATCTCTTTATGCTCCACTCTCTCAACTAAAAAAAAATCCTCACACGCTTCTGGAACCTACTTGCAGTCCACGCAGCCTTCAAAAATTAGGGCAATCTTAACCACCCTTCCAACTCATATTTTGTCATCTCCACGATCCCTTGTGCTGTTGGAAGTAATCATTCAAGAGGATTTCTCGATGATTCCTTTCTTGATTCCAGCGTGTGTCTTCTTGATTTCTGGTGCACATCAAAACTGGGACCAACATGCATTCAATAATATTTTAGGCCTATCGTGCACCATCAAAACTTGGTATAGTGTGCACTCTTTGTCATTCTTCGTGCATTACCTTAGGTGCGCACAAAACTTTAGAATGAGAGAGCACAACTTTGTTTGTGTGCACATGTAAAATGAGCCCCAAAATTTAGGTACCAACAGAACCCCACCACTATTACTTGGCTTTTCCTTGAGCCAACGGTTGCATGCGATCAAGGTGGACAATTTGAGTAAGAGAAAATGATTGGTCTTCAAAAAAAGTTGTAATTGCAGTTGGGCCTAGTAAGAGAAAACGATCTATGCAAGATGTAGTTGCAACCCAACCTAGGTCCTAGAATGAATCAAGTTGGTGTCATGGTGAAAGATGGAGTTGGAGTGCATATGACCAGATGCTCGAACCGAAACCTTTGTTGGTGTCTGTGGAGGTGAATAGGGGATCTGTTTAAATTCCACCATCAAACATCAACCATTGAAAATAAGTTAGGTTCCATCAAGAGAGAGCATCATTATCTTCTTGTATTTTTGTTCTGGGATGACCAGACCGAGCTAGTAGCATTGGCCTTTCTATTGTTGGAGGGTTGAGGATCCATGGCAATATGTGAGAGTAGGGTGACTAACAACAAGAGTCGATATATGTGTTTTCCTCAGGATCGATGTTGTTCGAGGGTATCCATGACGAGGGATGAGAGAAGGGATCTTGGAGAACCATTAAGTAGGGTCCCTTCCTATAAACAAAGGAGATGATGCATGGCGGTTGTTCAATCAGCTTTGGGATGAGAGAGTCAGTGAAAAACCACGAGTATGAAACATAGTTCAGGGAACTGTGGGGTATTGAGTTGATATTTGCTAGAAAAGAAGGGGGAAGGACCTCTATTGAGTAGTAGGTGACAGAATGACAAACTGCATGAAAAATGAATTGTAGGCTCTTGAGCTACTTGACTGAATGAGAAATAACATAGTACGGACAATATTCTAATCCACGCCATGATAGGGGAGAAGGGAAAAATTGAGAAAGCTGAAGGAGTTGGGGGAAATACCAATGAGACAAGTCACAAGTGGGGGTGGTAGGGAATGGGGCATGGAGAATTACTCCAGTGATAACATCAGGGGCTCGGTATATTAAAGGGAAGATGGTGGGGAATAGGATGAAGGAGAGAAATAAATATTTGATGGAGGGGATGGCTTGGAGAACAAGTAGAAAGAGGTGGAAAAATGTGATTCATGGGGATATCAATATGCCAGATTCACCGTACTGATGATGCTTGTTGGAGAATGTGGCGATATAACTAATTGTGTACTCGTGGCATGTATGAATTTCCAAAATGGGATTACATGCCCTTTCAATGCACTGAAGCACCAAGAAACTCTTCCAAAGCCCACGTGAATTGTTAGACAAAACCTGGATATTGTGCTTATGGAAAAATATCATCATGATTTGGAAATCTGGAAATTCTACACAAACTATCAATCTATCGAGTCCACCTATGTAACTGATGTGAATGTTGTGATGTTCAAAAGGTAAATTATGTTGACCATGAGATGTTCTACCTTCTATACAACCTACTTTAACATATTCTACCCACATTCAAAAACTGAGAATGGGAGCTAAATGACGGTTGACCCCTGCGAGCCATAGTACATCTTCAACTTGCT
>CBVK0100925416.1:0-13463 GCA_900067695.1 Picea abies | reverse complement strand
TATATATATATATATATATATATATATATATATATATATATAGTAATGTTTTTCTAAACAATTTTTTATTATAAACAAGTGCGAAGATGACGGGGAAGAACAAGTAAGGAATGGCCAATTATGAAAAGCGATTGGACGGGTTTCAAAATAGGGTTACAGGGGATTGTGAGGAGAGGTGAGGACCTGACGGTCAAATTGCATGTCTCGGAAATTTTGACTGCAAAAGGCATAAAAGGGAAAAGTGCATGATGGGGTAGTCTAGCGGACAGTTTGTATATTTTTGAAATTTTGGGTGTTGTTCATAGGTCATGGAACAATGGAAGGGAAATCTTGATCCCGCCTATCCAGTAATCTACAATAAAAAAAGTGGCTAAGTATGTAATAGGGAAATGGTCAGTCAGACTCATTTTCGCTAATATATTGAAATTTGTAATAGATATACCATTAGCTAGAAAGATCTTTTATGCATGTATATTGCGGAATTCTGGGTGTTGTTTGCAAGTCGCAGTACAATGCAAGGGAAATATTGAAATTGCATATCTGGGATCCCACAAGAGAAAAATTCGGTAAGTGTGGAATATGGAAATGGTCTGTGGAATTCATTTTCTCTAATATATTGATATTTGTAATAGATATCCCATTACCTGGTAGGATATTTTTTGCATGTTTCTGTGCAATTTGTGTAGGAACAGTTATTATGATGGTCTCCTGAAGGCATGGTGAGATGTTATTATTAAACCTCAGTTATTGCATACTTGGAAAGAAGTGCGAAGGGCGTGGGCACAGGAAACAACAATTAGGAATTAGATATTTAGTGATCGTCCCAAGCCAACGATCCGCAAAATAAATTCAAATAAATGGAGAAGTATGGAAAGTGTATAGACGATATTGAAAATGGGGTGACAATATCTCCACAGGAGATGTGAGGACCAGACGGCCAAATTGTATGTCTCGGAACTTTTGAGTGCAAAATGTGTACCACGAAAGAGGGGATGATGGGAAAACTATGTAACACAAAAGAGGGTATGGTGTGAGAGTTTGGTTGTAAATTTGTATATCCCGAAAGTCAGGGTGTTGTTTACAGATCACAAAACAATGGAAGTGCAATCTAGATCCTACCTACTCAGGAATCCACAGTCAGAGAAGTGGCTAGGTATGGAATGGGGAACCAATCGGTCAGATTCATGATATAAAAGCACGAGTGAAAATGTGAACCCGCGAGTCCTCAAACCCCTGAAACTAGACATTTTCAGAAAAAGAGACTAAATAACGAGAAAGATAAAGTACAGGGGAAAGAGAAACGATAATTTGGTTAAGTATAGAAGAGGGAAAATAAGGGCTAATATATTCACACCTATAATAGATATCCCATTTCCTAGAAAGATCTTTTCTGCATGTTTGTGGAGAAGTTATATACTTATTGAATATACTTTGAAAGAAGTGCGAAGGTGGCAGACACAGAAAATAGTGAATAGGAATTGGGAATTATCTGAACCTGACGATCCGTGAAAGAGATTGTAAGAAATGGCAAAGTGTGGAAAAGGGTTTGACAGACTTCAAAATAGGGTGACAAGGGTTCACAAGGAGACGTGAGGCCCAGATGGTCAAATTGTATGTATTAGAACTTTTGAGTGCAAACTATGTAACACAGAAGAGGGGCTGATGTAGGATTCTGGAAGTCAATTTGTATATCATGAAAGCTGAGGGGTTGTTTGCCAGTCAAGGAACACTAGAAGTGCAGTCGGCCTATCTGGAAACCTGTAAGAAAAAAATTCGGGTAAGTATGGAATTGAGCGTGAAATAGATTCCAAGAAATGGAGAAATATGGAAAGCGGATGCACGAGCTTCAAAATGGGGTGACAATAGTTCCCCAGGAGACATGAGCACCTAAAGGTCAAATTGCAAGTCTTAGAACTTTTGAGTGCAAACTGTGTATCACAGAAGAGGTTATGATGTGGGAGTTTGGTAGTAAATTTGTATATCGCAGAGGTCCGAGTGTTGTTTGCAAGTCACAGAACAATGGAAGTACAATATAGAGCTCGCCTTCCCGAGAATTAACGATCTGAAAAGTGTCTAGGCATGGAATGGGTAGTAGTTGGTTGGAGTCGCGATATAAAAGAACAAGTGAAAATGTGAACCTGTGAGTCTGCCAATGTGTGGATTGAGACATTTTCGGAAAATCGACTAAGTAACCAGAGAGAGAAAGTAGAGGGGAAAAAGAAACAAGAATTTGGTTAAGTATAGAAGAGGGAAAAGAAGGGCCAATATATTCAAATCTATAATAGATATTCCATTTCCTAGCAATAACTTTTCTGTATATTTCTAGAGAAGTTGTATACTTATTGCATATACTTGGAAAGAATTCTGAAGGTGGCAAGCACAAGAAACAACGACTCGAAATTGGAAATTTATTGAACCCACCAACTCAACGAACCACGAGAGAGATATCAAGAAATGGTCAAGTGTGGAAAGAGATTAGATGAGCTTCAAAATAGGGTGACAAGGGTTCTCCAGGAGACATAAGGTCCCGACGGTCAAATTGTATGTATCGGAACATTTCAGTGCAAAATGTGTAACACGAAAGAGGGAATGATGTGGGAGTCTAGAAGTAAATTTGCATATCGTAGAAGCCAGTGTTTTGTTTGTAGGCCAGAAACAATGGATGTGAAATTTATAGAAGGGCAATCACTCGATCGAAATCTCAATATAAAAGCATGAATGAAAATGTGAACACATCAGTCCGCCAACCCACGCAACAAGACATTTTCAGAAAAAATGACTAAGTTACCAGAAAGAGAAACTACAGGGGATAAAAGAGTGGGAAAATAGAAAGGCGGGGGGCAATTTTTGTAAGAAGGAATTGGTTTCAAACAAACCCCATTGTTGCAAAACCATCATTTTCTAGTCCAATATTTTATCCACTTATTTGTTTTCTATTGTGCTTGTACCATTAAAAAGGGTGTGAGCAAATGCTTTGTTGAAGATTAGTTTTTATTGCAACTTGTGGGAGTAATTGTGCTATTGATACATTCTTCCATGACTTTAACATATTAACTTAAGTATTAAACTTCTTGCATGATGGGTTGTTCACATTAAATCTTAATAATTGCATGTCTAGAAATAACAATGGTGATCTTGAATTTTAATATTGTTGTTGATTTCATAGTCCCATTCGACTACATCCACCATATATCAGTTTTTTTTTTTTATTATTCACAAACAAGAAATTTGGTAATTTCATTAATAAAGTAAAAAATTCTCAAATAGAGGCCAGTGGATGGACAACTAATAAACTGTTCCCTTTTACACTAAAGGAATCAAGGAAGTGAAAGGGAAATAAGAAATTGTTTTCTTAGCAAGGCTGAGATGAAAATGAAATTTCCATGGCGGGGCCTGGACTGTCGCATTGTGATTTGGTCTTGCTATGTTCTATCTTCATTACAAATAGAATTGAATGTTGGTTTGAAACTGTCTGAAATTCATTTTTGTTTCCATAAAATCTTGATGGGATCGACACAATGCATTGCTATATAATTGTTAAATGCTCCATATTAAATCAAATTACTTGAGCCAATACAATATTGAAGAACTACGAGACTATCTAAACAGGGAAATGAGAGGAGGTGTTAAATTTAGGAAAGACACAGCAACGAAGACTCCAAGGAATTTTTTTTAATAGTAAATCCATTAAAAAAAAAGAATATTGGGAGAGTGTATATCTATCCATAGAAATTGGACCGAGTTCCTTGCACCAAAACATTGAACATATTTTCCATAAACACAGGCACAGGACTTGCAACATGCAGGATCCATTGAGATTCTCTTCAACATCCATACAAAACTGATTATCAGGTTTTTTTTCTAGGAAATCCTTGTAGTCTTCTCCTCGGGAGGTCAATGTTCGCTACCCCAATCTCAATATCTTGCGGAAAACCTGAGGCCACAAAGAAATAGGAGAGTGGTTTCGAAGTGGAATAAATCCTTGGCTTGAAGTAGATGAACAACACTCCTGCTCTTGATGCTGGCATGGCTCCAACCTTGAACCCCAACAAGAAAGCAAGGCATTATTTTTCAAACACAAGAGGACATAAGAACCCATCTTTGTGGTAAAATTGATAGTTCTCACAAGCTTCTCATGAAAAAGAAGACGAAAAATGTTGTAGAGAAAACAAAAGAGACCGAAATTTAAAGTTAGGACACACCAAGAAACCATCTCCTCATAGCCGAAGACTTCAGGGACACAGGCTACACAAGCAATTCTAGAGGCCCAAATTAGTCCATTCTAGGCAGAAGGAGATGAGTAGGAGGAATGTGCCTTGCACCAATGGGAGTTATGTTCCTCATCCCCTAAGATGTTAATTGTATATCTAGAGAACAGGATATTGGTCCTATAATTGAATAACTTTTTGGCTTGAAATATATCTCTGGGAGCATCAATAGACCATTTCCTTATAGTGAGAGACTTACACCCAGAATGGACTAATTTGGACCTATGGAATTCCTAGTTTTGAGCTACAAAGCGGCTATTGCATTCAATGTCGATTTATTTTCTGAAACCCCTTCCTTTGGTCTTGTCAGGGTCTCCATCACCAAGCTGGGAAGTGCCCCCCGTTATGGTTGTTTTCAATTTGGGCACATGAGTGGGAATAATGTTTGCATTTCCATCATCCATTGTCATATCATCCTCCATCAAATCATCTTCTCCTGGCTCGAAATCGATCGCATCAACCTCTATGCCAGCCATCAATGTAGGCGGGCATGTTGTCTGAGCATGCGGGGTTTCCTTGGAATTATTTGTCTTGAAATATATCTCTTGATGCACCAAGGGACCATCTCCTTTTTTCTCCTGGGTGGAGGGAGATGAGTAGTAAGAATATGCCCTGGAATACTGGAACCTCTGGTCATCATGTCCAAATGTGTTTATTGTATCAGGACATAATTGTTGTGGAACTGCTTCCATAATTTAATGAGAATTTATTTTTTCTCCAAATGATGTTTGAAATGAAAATTCAGAAGGGATAATATAACCCTCCGCAAAAATTTGTTTAATGCGTATCAATGGAAGATATCCTCGATCCTTTCACTAATCAATGACAATCTCCATAGTTTGTGCGTAATGATATGTTACCATTAAAGATTACTAATTGCATATTTAGAAAAAAGTGCAAAGGTGGTGATGACGATGAAGAGCAATTAAGGATTAGAGATTTCATGAAGGCGCCAACCGGATGACGCAGGAAAGAGATTGCATCATGCTTGAAATGAATACTTGCAAAGGATAACACTCTTCTCTGCAAATCTTGGTTGAATTCGTATTAATGAAAAATCTTATCCAGCCTTTCGAACATTAATGACAATCTTAACGGTTCCTGCATGATGAACTATTAGCATTAAATGTTAATAATTTCATATCTAGAAAGAAGTGCAAAGGTGGCAGGGATGGTGAAGAGTAATTAAGCATTATACATTTTGTCCACCCGCCAACCCGCGAAAGAGATTCCAAGAAATGGGCAAGTATGGAAAACGGTCGGGTGGGCTTCAAAATAGGATCACAAGATATACTCTGGAGACGTGAGGGGTCGATGGTCAAATTGTATGTCTCTAAGATTTTGACTGTAGAATGTGTAACACGGAACAATGCACAATGATGGATTTCAGCGGTGAATTTGTGTAATGTAGAATTTTGGGTGCTGTTTGTAGGTAGTGGAATAATGGAAGCGTAATGATGAGAAAGCCTAGCCAGGAACCGATGATGGTAATAGTTTCCAAGTATGCAATGGGTAAGTGGTTGCTCGGACTCGTGATATAAAAGCATGAGACATACTCGGAACAGGGAATATTGACGGGATTGAAAACAGGGCCACAAGTTCTACTCAAGAGACGTGAGGTCCCAATGGTCAAATTGTATCTATACCAACTTTTGATTTCAAAATGTGTAACACAAAATAGGAGACAATGACAGATTTTGACGATCAGTTTATATATTGAGGAACTTTGGGTGTTGTATATAAAAGAATGAGACATTTGGAAAAATTACACATTCAGGAAAACAACCAAGTAACGAGAAAGGGAAATAAAATGAGAAAGATAAGGGGGAATTTGGTTGCTAATTTGTAGATAGGGGAAGTCTGGGTGGTGTTTGTAGGCGAAGGAACAATGGAAATGCAATGTTGAACCTACCTATCCGAGAACCCACGATCCAAAAAGTTTGATGAATATGAAATGGGGAAGCGGTTGGTCAGACTTGTGATATAAAAGAATGAGTGGAAATTTGAAGACATGAATCTTCCAACCCCTGCACCTAGAAATTTTCTAAAGAATGACTAAGTAACCAGAAAGGGAAAGAAGAGGGAAAAAAGAAAGGGGATGGCAATTTTCAGAAGTGGGAATTGGCGTAAGAAATCCCCATTGATGGTCATAACAATAAGTGTGACTTGCATTAAACATGTGAACAGGTTCTTCAATCAAGAAATAGATAAAGCAAGCCATGCTTATAGTTTCCAGGATGAGTTTGTATAAGAGAAGTATCGAAAATCCACAAGAAAATCAATTTTGGGATGTTTAAGTAAAGTTATTGTATTGTCAACTTCACTGCAAGTATAGCAACAATGAATTTGAATTTTAATGTGATTTTGTTGATATGAAAATAATTGTGGCCATGGGATATGAACAAAATTCTACCAAACACAAGACATAAGAAAACCAGCGGAGCTTCGCCATTGTACCCTAGCTATAAGCAAACCCCAAAATGGGGAATAAGAAACTTTCTGATTAGTATTTGACCATGAAAAAAGATCACTATGGACATTTTCTTTTGATAGTGCCATGTACTATCACTACTAGTTTTAACAATGCCAAATTTCCAATATTATTGGAAATGCTTGATGGTTCTGCCGAGAGGAGAAAGCTATTTTGACGGTTCAAAGGATGGGACTGAGTTATTTATAGTTGGATACTTTGTATGGTGTTTGTCCTCATGCTTCCCATTTCTGGACTGAACAATCTTATGCACTTGTACATCACCAATAATTGCACCTGCCTGTATAAATTCCAATGCCCGAACTCCCCAATCTCTATAGCGAGTTATGAAGATCTCAAGTTAATGTTTCAATCCATGCTGAGCCCTTTTTTTCAATTAGGCCATCGATAAAATTCATATACCATACCATAAATGTATAGTTGGAGATCATCTTCTTTTTTATTTGGGTACCCAAAAAAATGTTGAAATCCTACTATGGCTATATAGTTGGAAAACATTTTTCCAATTTGGGCACCCAAAAAGGTGCAGAATCCTCCAACAAATCCACAGTCAACCACCATTTTTTTTTCATTTGGAAAACCCAACAAATATGTAAAATTCTTACTGGGAGATGCAAAAAAAAAATGAAAATAACAACGATTGCATTTGTTGTTAGATTCTCCTTGTTATTTCCAGTGCACAAAAGAGAGACAAATGTCTAGAAAGAAAATTGTATAGCCATAGGCGTAACATACGAAGAACTCGAGTCCGACAAACATCCATCTGGATGTTGAAGAAAAATTACAGACACACATCATATTTTTTCGTTTCCTGTCAAAGCTTGATATGTTTTTTTTTTTTTCTTTCCAACCGATATGCAATATTGCATTGTCCTCATTTAAGGTAATTTTTCTATATATCTGAAATTCATGCAGCATGTAGACATTGTTTTCCTTTTTCTGTAGGTACGTTTCATATGACAATTCTGCTAACCCGGGAATCACATCTTGTAACAGAGGTTGTCTAATTCTACAATGCAGGATTGTGTTTCCCACTGTTTAGATGGAAGCATTGAGGCAATGTCTATATATGTAAGGGAATTTGTTATTGCATCGTAGGCAATCAATTGTATCATCACTTATGAAAGCAGAAGAAAAAGAAGGAGAGTTGCATTTGGAACATACAGGCTCGAAGGGGGTCAAGTACTCATTCGCTGCAACCAAAACACCCTCAACCTGGGCACGTGAGAATAATAGTTAATATATTGAACAATATAATATACAACTACAAAACAACAAAAAAGAAAAACTACAAAAAATTGGTGAAGTCAATTTGTATGAGCAAAGTGAGGATGAAATTGTATATGTATACTCACAACAATTGTAGAGCTAGTTATTTTTTTGAGATATTGTACTATGTATGTTCGCAATTATGTTACAAATGTTGCTTGGGTTGTGCGAAAGATCCTTTCTTTAACATCTCTTTTCTTTTTTATATTTTTGAAGAGCATAAGTGGAAATTGTCCTTTATGCAATTGTTGTTCCATTGAGGAAAACAAATTTGAATAGGTGTCGAACAATTGCAGCTGCAACATGAAACAGTGCAATAGTTGTGTAACATAACCAAGATACATCGACATGTGAAAGTAAAGGAAAAAAGTGGATATGGAGAACATTACCATTGCCTTGTCATTGTTTGACTCTCCATATTTTATATGGAGAATGTGTTGCGAGCCAATTTTTCTCGCGAGTGTGACAACTGCACCAATGGTTTCAATTGGGTAAGTATCGTTGCTCTGTGCAAGTTGGATGATAGTTGTGTCCAAGACAAAACAATATTTTCAACAAATAGTGGGAATTTTTTCCAAAATACTTGTTTTGTTGAGCGATATAATCTGATCACAATCACCATGGTCATATACTGTTTTGGGAAATTTATTAAAATTTTTAATGGATATGCCATTACCTGGAAATATCGTTTCTGCATGTTTCTAGACAAGCTGTGTGGAAATAGTCAGTGTGACTGTCATCAGAGCCTCGTTGTCTGTCATGTCAGCACGCATAATGGATCTAGTTTTGTTTTTCTTGTCCAAGTAAGTGCTATAGATGACCATTATGCCCCCAATGAATGCTTTTTCAGTTCGACGGTTTTTCAAGTCCTCTATTGATAGTATTTTGGGTGTTACAAGTTTAGACCTCCTGACATTTTGTGAACAGGAAAACTAATGTAAATGGAAGTCTGCATTATTTTTTTGTTTTCTTTTTTTCCTGGCATAAATGTACAAGTCGACACACAACTTGGATGAAGTACGGAGCCATAGTTTTGCAACCATACCTCTTAGTCCGTGGAACTTGCGCTATGTTCGACGTCTCACTTGCGTTATGTTCGACGTCTCACTTGTGCTCGTTGATATGTCTCAACACTCACGTATCCTAGAACGATAATGGTTTCGTCCAAATGTAAATGGTGTGATACATTTGAGAACACATTCATTATGCTAATAATGTTTCACACCAAACAACATAGAAACTGAATACTGCAATTTGCAATCCAAGGAACACCACTCTTAGTAGCACCATCTCAGTTTCCTTTTCCTCTACAAGAACATTTTAAAAAGACATGTAGGTATGGTCCAGAGCTAGGAAAAAGTATGGGAGAAAAATTTAAGAGCAAGATAGGAGGGCGTGATAGAGGCGCCAGATCTCGACTTCTCCAAACACGACAAACAACAAAACTGCAGGTCCACTCATGGGTGCATGACCTGAACACCACAAAGTGAAAAAAAAATAGATCCAACTACCAGCGTAGGACCCCAACCCTCAAAGCCAAAGTAAACAAAATAAAATAACAAGCAAGAACAAGCCCAACTGCAAACTCGCAAACTTGAGTCAAGCAACAACAAGAAGCAACCAACGAACCAATGAACCATCGAACAAGAAACAACCATTGAACCGATAAACAACATATGTATCTCCAACGATTACCAAACTACAGCCCAAGAACGGAAGGAACCAAAAACATATGACGAGCATGCCTGCAAAAATAATCAAACATTTTTACTTGTAAACTACAAACAGTGAACAACAAAGAATAAATAGAAAATAAAATTATGCCACCAAAACTTACTCTAAAACGATGAATGCCAAAAGCGTAGGTCGAATTGTGGGTGCAACACCTAGACCCCGCAAAGTAAAAAAAAATGGATCCAACTGTGAATGCAGGAGCCTAACCCTGCAAAGTTGAAGTAAGCAAAAGCAAGCAACAAGCACCAACAATTTCAACCACAGGCATAGGTCCCCAACCTTGCAAAGTTGAATCAAGCAACAACAAGCAACAATCAATAAAGCAACGAACAAGAAGCACCCACCGAATCAGTAAACAATATATGTATCTTCAATGATAACCAAATTGCACTCCAAGTATAGAAGAAGTATGAAACATACAATGCCTATTCAACTAGCGGTGGTAAACAATATTGTCCAAATTCACTGCAACATTGTATGGAAAAACTCAAGGAAAAATATACTCTGAGAAGCCTATTTAGGTAAACATTTAAGGTTGTGAGGTTGTTCAAGGGCCTCGCGGTATGCAAACATTTAAGTTGTCAAGCCTGTTTCAAGACCTCGCGCTATGTAAACATTTAAGTTGTTAGGCCTATTCAAGCACCTAAAAAAAATGTCAATGCTCTAAACCTTCGGTATGTAAACATTTCAATACAAATACAAAGGACTAATAATAATAATAATAATATGACATATTAATATGCTATCGCTATAGTCCCTCTACGCCTTCCGCGGGACTAATAATAAAAAACCATTAAAAAACAACTTCCGTGCTCAAAACTTTTGTAAACATTTAAGTAAGAATGTAATAAAAATTAAAAAAGAGTGTCTAAGCTCAAAACTTTGGATATCTACACATTCACAACATTGGGAAGACGTCCAATATATTCTCCAATGAAAATATGACGTATAAGTTTTTTTTTTTTTATAAAAAATAATGTTTTTACTTCTATAGTAAAAACAATACAAACGAGAAAATTTATAATAAAAATCATATTAACATGAAGTCAACAAATTAAATCCCTCTGCAAGGACTACTAATAGAAATAATAGACATTTACTACGTATACAAATTCAAACCTTGTACCATCTTATACTAGTTACTCGGTTTATTGAAGAATTTTATTACAGATAATTATAAGGTTTATCAGTTGTGTTTTAATACAATGTTCGTGGTAATCAGATACAGATGCATCATGTGACGTAGGCTCTTGAACCTTTTCAGTGGCTTTAGTGAATAAATCATTTTCCTTTTTACGAGTTGTGTCGAGCAATCATTTTATATCTCAAGATTTTCCATCCAAATCGACCAGATAATTCTTCCTTTCAGTCCATACATTTGCGCAGGCCGAACAACTCAGCTTTCATTACTGTTGTTTCTGACGAAGACTAATACGTTTTCTGTAGCAAAAATTGCCCTGACGATCTCCGCTGAACACGCGCCTTTCAAACTTAAGCACATTTCTATAACAGACGAAGGCCAACCATTAAAACTCCAACGAAAACAGCAAACCATGATACACGATATTTGGAAGATCGACGAAAGGGATTGGAGAGCGACTAGAGGGAAGGAAGGGAAATGGATGCACGTACCGAATATTTCGGGAACTAAAATCACAAAAGAAAATTCGATTCAGAAACCATTAATGGCAGACACCACCTCATCATGCGTACTCTCTTGGATGTATTTATAAATTGACTGGAACGTTGACCTTCACAAAACAAGAAAACTATTCACTTTCCATTTCGAAAACGGGGTTTCTAGGTTTTGGTTATTTTCGTCAGAATCCGTTGAAATAAATATATATATGAGATGGTAACTTTTTACTATTATATCTATCTATAGGTATGGTATATAGTCCCAATATTATTGTAATAAATATTTCTATAGTATAGTTGTGTTTCTCGTTTATTGAGCATTCAACAGCATGTTCAATTGTCATAACTCGGGGGTGGCTGCTCATTTCAGCACATAGATTTGAGCTTGCCCCAGGAGCTAGGCAACTCGAACTCTAGACACATCTATGGTTTGCTTATTAAGGAGGATATGCTTTGAGGAAAGAAAGAAGCTTCTCACTTATAGATGAACTAAACCAATACTCAATTTAATTTGGCTGCCAGCTAACCATTAAACTACTACTCCTAGTGGGTACCCATCTGCTCCTTCTTTCCCTATCTCCTCAAACAATACATTCATTATTATATATCTCTTTAAACAATACTTTCATTATCATAGGAAGCAAATATATACTACCTAATAACCTTGTTTAAATTGTATTTATGAATATAAAAATGCATGAAGTCCTGTTAAAAAACCTTTTAAATATTTAAAATATACAAAATTAACTACTTAAATTTACAAATTCAATAATTTTTTATTAATTTAAAACAAAATTAAACCAAAAAATATTATAAAAAAAACAAAAAGTAAAACCAATAGAATAGTGCATGGATAACTATTCACTTTAGTTTTCTAGTATTCAGTTTTCTCTTAGAGCATTAATCTAGATTCAATTTAATTCTAAAAATTTATTAAACGTGCGGTTGAATCAAATTTATGGAAATGTAAATTTTTTAAAAATACAATATTTAAAAAACGATTTATTCATAAAGATTGATAATAATTATTATTATATATATTAAATTATTTAACCGTTATTAAATATCATTTATTTATAATATATGAGAGTTATAATAAATAATAATAAAATAAGAGTATTTAATATTGAAGAAATTGAATAACAAGAAAATAATAAGATATTGTTATATTACGTAATGATTAATTTTAATATACATATTTTTTTTTTTGGTTTACTTTTAATTATTAGCTTCCCATAGTTTCATATGAAAAAAGAAGTTGATTTTGAAAATAATTGAAAAACTTAATTTAAGATATTGAAATGAAAGTTATATTTGATATTTTTTTCTCTTTATTATTAATAATTGCCTTCTTCAATTTTGTAGGTTCTTTACAATTTGATTAGTATTTTATTATATGATTTTGGTTTTAGTATATTTTGTATATCAATATATTATATATATTTTAATATTATAATAGTTTTAATGGACTTTGTGTAAACATTCCATTTTTTTAACTTTTTCACTAAAATCTGACAAATCAATTCAATTAAAATATTAAATCATTTTTCATAATATTATAATTAAAAATAATACACCATATTATTTTTCATGATGTTATTACCAAAATTAATGTACCTACTTGATTCCATTAAATTATTCTTCAAATAATTATAATTTACAATATAATAATCATAATTATCAAAAACAAATTAGATTGTTTGTGAATTACAATTCCCAAAACTAAGTTAAATGACTAGTTTACAATGTAATTCTAAAATTTAGAGAATTAATATTTATTAAATTACAATTCCCAATTCTAAATTAAATGACTATCTTAGAATGTGATTCTAAAATTTAAAGAATTAAGATTTATTAAGTGACTACATTACAATTTGGCTAGGCTCATGCTTGAGTATATCTCCATCCTTTTTGTTATTATTCTTTTATAAAAAAAAATTTCTTTATTTTAATATTTTATTTTAATTTCATGTTTTAAAGTATTAAATATTTTATCCTTTTATGTTTTTTAAAATATGTTAATTATATATATATATATATATATATATATATATATATATATA
>CBVK0100925415.1:0-11483 GCA_900067695.1 Picea abies | reverse complement strand
TATATATATATATATATATATATATATATATATATATTTTAATATTATTTGAAATTTTAATTACTTATTTAATTAGATATTTAAAAAAAAAAATGTGAAATCAAATTTATAAAAATATAATATTTTTAGTCCCCGAGGTGTAAGATAGTCGGTGATGGAGTGTGTTGTTAAACCACTTTCTCAAGCCACAAGTTAATCGAAAACCCAACAGGTCCCGCACAAATTAACAAACAAAAAAAATAAAAATATAATATTTTTAAACCATACTTAAAAAAATTATCCCTAAAAATTTGATAATTATTATTATATATATAATTATTAAAAAATTATTAAATATCATTTATAATATATGAGAATTATAAGAGATAATCATACTATAACCATAATTAATATTGAATAATTGAATAATAAAACACATAACAAAATATACATATATTGTTATATTAGGGAATGATTAATTTTAATATACTATTTTTTTTTTTTTTTTTTAAAAGTTGATTATAAAGATAATTAAAAAAATTAATTTAAGATATTGCAATAAAGGTTATATTTAATATTTTTTTACTCTTAGTTATTAATAATTGTTTTCTCCAATTTTATAAGTTCTTTACAACTTTAGTGATATTTTATTACAAGGACAACTTTTTAATACTAAATTTCAAGTCATTATAGCATACTCATTATGTTAATTTAATTCAGGTGGGGAGGAGAACCATCATTCCTCACAACCATCCAAACTACACCCAATTGATAGATTTTCCTTTTAATAAAAGTTAACTACTTTAATATTATTTGAAATATTAAAAATGTGTTCTTCTAATGAGGTATTAGTACACACTTAACGAATAAACTCATAATCCAATACCATATTCTCCCATCAATATTATCTCCCCCCATCCCATCCTGCATTTAATGGCAATCAATTGTTCCAAATATGAGGTGTTGGCCCAAAGTATACGTGACTAGACGGGCAGTAATACTCAAAGGGTTTAGTCGAAAGTTAATAGGGTTAGAGATAGGGTTAGAGGTAAGGTTCAGGTAGTAATACTTAGAAGATTTGGTTCAAAGTTAATATGGTTAGAGGTAAGGTTATAGTATTAGGTTTGGAATTTCAAATTTACTTTACTTGTCAAGTGAAAATTTGTTGATGGTTATTTGTCTTTTATGATGGTTAATTTATGTTTTTGACAAACCCATGAATGTTAATGTGTTTTTAGTTGTTATATAAACCTTGCTTCTAGAACTTTAAAAGAAGAAATACTATCCCTTTTGGTGGGGAGATATAAGCATAGAGAAAGCATTTCCACCAAATTCATTGCAAATTGCAAGCCATGGATAGTGGCTCAGCCCAAATTTTACATATAACCTTTAAGTAAATCAATGTATTGTAAGCAAAGTGAGAATAGAGCAACATCAAATTTGGTTTACTATTTCATTTATGCTTAAAACTAACCTCTGTCAAGTCTGTAGTTGCCTTAGGCTATATAATGGAGCTTGAGTAAGATAAATACTTACTAAAAATTATGACGGGTTCATACTTTACATGCCATGCCATGCCATGCCAGGAAATGTTGATGTGCAGATTTTATATCTACTTCTCAAATATGTCTTAAAATGAAAAAAACTTCACCTGGGACGTTAAATTCCAAGCTTGATCGTACCCCTGAGTTGCATTGTGAGATTCCTTCCTCTCGCAATGCCTCGTGTACAGGAGTACGAACGAGTTTGCAGAGCAAAGGGTTCTCGTTGGAAAAGGAGAACCCAACAAGACAACTGGGCACAATCATCGTGATTCTGGGAGAGAGACATAATCTTAATCGACTCAACATTCTATCTTGAATGATTATCGAGGTTTTCAACCAATGGAGAAGGCTGTTCCGGGGGAACGAGTTCTCGTGGGGTTGTTGGATTGAATGGAAAGAGGACGCATTCGTCTCAAAATATAAAATCCTCCATCTAAACATCCTTAGCATTCACATGGGCACGGTCTCTCCTTCGGAAAATATAGCTCATTATGAAAATGTTGAGACAATGAAGAAACACCACCCTTCTTCCTTGACCACGAATCCTTATCCTATGAATGACCATCATCACACCACGATGTATAATAGTCACATAACCCAGGATTATATATATTTAATCTATGAAGTAAGAAGTGATGTTGCATATTTGAAGTACGGAATAGAGGACTTGGACCACACGATTAATCTGTTGTTGGTTCTTTGTTCTCATCGCTAACAACCTTGGGTTCTTGAGGATATGGCATCCCAGGTAGCTGCCAACCTGGCTATGCACATTACTCTACGGTCAGGTCACCTACATTGTCAGCATGAAGATAGTGGGTGTTTCCAAGATGAAAGCTCTACTCAACATTGTTTGCATGGTTTCATGTTTTCTTCTTATTTGGATGTTTTATATTTTGTTTATAGTTTGCTAGAGGTTTAGTGAAAATAGAAGAACATAAATGGGAGAGGGAGAGTAGATTTAATTACACCGAGTAAAATTGTGTCTTAGTATTCTATTAAACAATAAAATAGAGTACATATTGATATAAAACTTTTGTTTCAAGATAGAAGAATTACTTTGATTTCAAAGATATTTTTTGGTTGAGAAAATATATCAATCTCACTCCAATCTAGGATGCTAACAAGTTGGAGAGAATATCTCAAACCAATTATGCCTCAACAATTTCCAAAAATTTTGAAAATATTTATAATAAACATTTTGTATGAGGTTTTGAAACGTCCAACATTTCAAATGGATGCTCTAGCTCAAAAGTAATGAAAAATATGCAAAACTACGTATTTAAAAAAGAGAAAACAAAAATAATGATTGGATTAAAATTTAAAGAGAAAGTAGTAGAAATAATAAAAATCCCACCTGATATTATAAAAGTAAAATTAATAATTAATTAAAAAAAAATTAGTAGTTGAGGAGAAATAGAAATGGATTAATAAAATTTAACAAAAACGTATTTGGATGGGTTAAAATGAAAGAGGGAAAAGTTGATGGTGTACAATACTGATTAATGATGATCATCATGTATTAAAATGATATAATATGATGAATGGGAAGATATGATTTAATAATATAAATATAAAGATGAAAAAGTGAAACTTTGATAGTGTAGATTTACAATTAATTGTGATTATAATATGATATAACATTGTATTGTAAAAGTGTATTATTTTATATTATTATAATATAATATGTTATGAGAATGAGAAAGATAGATTTAATAATAAATTTAAGGATGGTGAAGAAGATTATTAAAAGATAAAGAAGGATACTATTATAATTTAATTTAATATATTATAGAGAATAAAATAAAAAGGTAAACATGGAATAAATGAGAATAGCCAATATAAAGGGAAATAAATGTTTTAAATGTATAAAGGTGGTAGAGGATATTACTAAAATGGTAAATAATAATAATAATAGGATACAATATATTATAGAATCAAAAGGTAAAGATCTAAGGGGAGTTAAATTAGAATAAATGTAGGGTATAAGATGAAGAAAGAGAAGGATATTGTGGAAAATGGAGGAATTCAAAACGTAGCGAGAAACCATAGTAATGGGGAAAAAAATGGGGGGAAAGGAGAGAGGGAAGGGGTAGAGACTTCACAAAGGAGGCCTAATGACCAAGCAGGTGAATTGTAGGTTTGCAATATTGGCTAACTTTGTAGTCATCTTTGCGATTAAAATTATTGGGATGTTTATTTATTTTAAGAGCTTCCCAAATGAGACAAGAGGACTAATAAGAGGATGAGGCTAATATTTGTGTTTGATCGAAGCGGATGAGATGTTTGAAATTGGAGGAGTGTTCAATGATAGTTGATTTGGAGATTCAGTTGTGGGTAGTATCAATTATATGTTCTTTGAGGCGGGCTTCGAAGAATATATCATTTTGACCTATATAAGATTTTCCACTTGAGCAAGGGATTTGGTAGACCCCTTGTGCCCACATCAAGTCAAATTTATCTTTAGTTGTTCGAAGGAGTTTTTTAAGGGCTTGATAAGGTTTGAAAAAGGTTTTGATATTCTTCTTAATAAAAAAAATTGAGATAAGATTTGTGGTCCCTTGGATGTAGGGCAGTGAGATGAGAGCATGGGGAGGGGAGGAGGATGAGGTTGAAATTGCCTTAGGTTTGTTGACAGAGAAAAAATCTTGGTTGATTTCAAAGAGAGAGTATCCATTTGATAGGAGGGCCTTGGTTCGGTGGGATTTTTCGTTCTCAAGGAATTAGGGGGTAGAAATGAGATGGGAATGAGTAATAAAAGTTTGTAAGACAATGGATTTTTGAGCCGAATGGTGGTGGGAGCTAGCATTGAGGTACCTATCGGTATGAGTCTTTTTCCTATAAACCTGGTGGGTGAGGGAGTCGTCAGGAAGGCGAGAAATAAGGACATCAAAAAAAGGAATTCAGTTCTCCTTTTGGGTTTCCATAGTGAATTGTATGTGAGGGGAGAGGCTATTAAGGTGGTTGAAAAATGAAATTAGGTTGGGGTGTCCATAAGGCTAGATAACAAAAGTGTCATCTACGAACCTAAACCAACATTTGGGTTTGAGAGGGAAGTTGTTCAAGGATAAAGAATCAAATTGTTCCATAAATATATTAGAGACAACCGGCGATAACGAAGATCCCATGGCTGTACTTTTGGTTTGTTCATAGAAAACAACTTTAAAGGTGAATAAGGTAGAGGAGAGACCCATTTTAATCAGGTTAAAGTTTTCAGGATCAAAACATTTTGAGACCAAGGTGAGGTCTTCAGAGACTAAGATTTTGGTAAAAAGAGAAATGACATCGAATTTGACCATGATGTCTTGTTCATCAATGTGAAGATTTATAGTTTTAAGAATAAAATCAGTGGAATATTTAATAAAAGATGAGGTTTTTCTAGCAAAGGTTTGAAGCTTATCTATAAGGAAGTGGGGAAGGGCATGGGTGGGGGCTCCAATGGAATTTACAAGTTGAGTTTAGGTGGTTTTTCTCTCCATAGGATCCTTCCACACTCTTTCCTAATTTCGTTATCTTCATGAGTGGGCAGGTTATGGGTAATGGATTATATGGCAGAGATGATGTGTTCTACTAGAATGTGATTAGGAGTAAGGGAAAATTTAAATCCTTTTTCGAGAAGATGGAGGGCGAGAGGATAAATTTAAAGTGATGAAATATTTTTTTCAATGGATGGACAAGGGCTGGAAGAAGGGACCAAATGGGAAATAATATTGGGAAGATTTCCCTTAGGGTTTAAACAATGTATGATATTATTGGATATGGAGGGGATCTTAACACTAAGTCTCTAGGATGATTTAGGGTTGGGACTAGAGGGTATCGAAGAGGAGGACCTAGGTTGATTTTCATGAAAGGAGATTGAAAATTTAGAGGAATTAAAATCGAAAGGGTTAGGGTATTGTAATAGTGCATTATCCTATATTATTATACACTTTACACAACCCTATTTATGAATAATTGATTTCAATACACTATTATGATAGCCTATATTATAATAGTGTAATAGTTTATTAGTGTATGATAATATAGGCTAGTGTAATAATGTATTATAATATATTATTACTACCCTATATCACAATGCATTACTACTATATTGTTGGAATACTGAGAGGGGGGCTGAATTAGTATTAGTAATTTTATCCCTTTTAACCACAGTATATAAAATTCAACTTAATCAACAATATATCATCAATGTATCAATCAAAAATATATCATCAATGTATTATGTGCACATAAACATAAGAATCACATCACATACACAATACACCAGAATTTATGTGGAAACCCAAATGGGAGAAAACCACATAATGCTTTCTTATATATCAAAGATTACATTCATTGGAAGCACCAACTTTCCAATTCTCCCGCTACAACTGGAAGGAGGTTAGGACCCCCTATTTATAGGCTCCAACCTGAAGGAAGCTAAAAATTCTTGAATTCTTTAGTTCCAACCAAAAGGCGGCTACAACCCCATGATTCTCAGCTTCCAACCTCAAGGAAGCTCCAACTCCTTATGTTCTCTGGCACCAACCAAAAGGACGCTACGACCCCCTTTCCTTTAGCCATCCTTCTGCAATGAAATATAAATGTAGACCAAACTGTCACCACCACTGATACTGCCATTGTATCTGATACTCAACTTGTAATGAACCTGCCATCCAACCTTTCACTATCACATCAAAGTGCAACCTATCACATCAACCTGTCACTTTCATTGTATCATCAACATGTAACTATCATTGTACTATCAGTCTATAACCTATACCATCAACCTGTGTTATACCAAAACATGTACCATATCATCCATGAACTATCCAACCATGTACCATAATGTACCTCAAGCATACATCATACCATATGCCATAAGATATGATATTGTCACAAATATGTTCCTCTAACAATGAACCATAACAACCATATACAATATACCAAGGATATGTTTGAAGCATGTATCAATGACACCAAAACATGGACCTCAAGCATATGCAACTATAAACCAAAAGCGCCTCCAGAAAATTCATCAAGCATGTGCCATACCATCCATGATAAATACACATAAAGTAAATGCCTATGATCCTCTAGCACTCTGTTGTATCAGATAAAAAATAAGTAAACCAAATTGGGCATCAACAATATGGTACAAGCATATCTTCACACCCTTTCAGAAGTTTTTCACAGATCTGTGACTTCCTTTACTACTTCCCATGAATATCTGTGCTTTTCTCTACTATAGCTCGCATACATCTGCACCCTTCTAAACTGTAACCCACAGATGCATCAAAACCTAGGGTTGCTCACAATTTTTGCAACTTTGAGACTTTCACCTTCAATCTTCCTTTGTAATTTCAAAATTGTTACCTCAGTGTCAACGTCAGATTCTCCAATACACCAAAATTTCTTCACAAGATATATAATCAATAGAGATATGTGTGAATATATTTATGAAAGACTCCTTGAGGGGTATTTATATTTTTTCTAAGTAACACATTTCCTTACTTTAGGGTTTTCTTGTTACAACCACTTATCCCTTTCATTAATTGTCTTGTAACTAACTAGGGGCTTCATAACCCATTTTTTGGGCTTCTAACTTCATGACCTCATAACTCCTCAATCTTCAGGACCCGCATGACATACCACCTATCACTGTAAACGACACAACAATGACTATCCATCTATTATCAAGTTACCTACATTTACACCATCCTTTTTTACGTATTAATCAACCAACTTTGGGTCCCATAACCACACCATCGAGGCATGTTCAAGGGTTGACATTAAGGACAACCAATCTTTCTACAATCTCCCCCTTTGGCATTGATCGCAACACTTAGGCATGGAAATACTCATGCTCATGCATATGTTGGCCCTGTTTGTATGCCTCCACTATCTCCAATGCTTCTCTCTTCGTCTCCATGCCTCACTCTATCTCTCCCCCTTTGACATCAATGGAAAGAGGTAATTCACCTAGGGAATGCTCCCCTTGTATGCAAGCCTCTTCCTCTCTGTTCATGGTTCTTCCTAATGTAACTCTATAATGTATATGAAAAACATTCAAAAGTTTCTTCACTTAGATTATACAAAATTAACTACTCACATTTACAAATTTAACAATTTTTTACCAAATTTAGAACAAAATTAAACCAAAAAATATTATGGAAAAAGACAAAAATAAAACTAATAGACTTACCAAATTTAGAACAAAATTAAACTAAAAAATATTATTGAAAAAGTAAAAAAGTAAAACCAATAGAATAAAGTATGGATAACTATTCACTTTAGTTTTGGAGTATTCACTTTCCTTTTTGAGCATTAATGTAGATTCAACTTAATTCCAAAGATTTATTAAAAGTAGGATGAAATCAAATTTATGGAAATGTAATTTTTTTAAAATAAGATACTTAAAAAAAAAATTAGCATTAAAGAGTTAATAATTGTTATTATAGATTATTTAAAAGTTATTAAATATCATTTATAATATATAAGAATTATAATAAATAATAATAAAATAACTATATTTAATATTGAAGAAATTGAATAATAAGAAAACAATAAGACACATAATAAAATATACATGTATTGTTATATATGTATATTCACATAATAAATTATACATATATTGTTATATATGTATATACACATAATAAAATATACAATTTGAGTGGATCTAATAGTTAAGAATATGTTTCCTCTTAAGAGATCATGAGTTATTTAAATGTTGAAGTTAATGCACACAATCAAGTTTTTTGGTATTTTTTATTCAATTAAACTATTGAATTATTTTTCACTATATTATAATTAAAAGTAATGCACAATATTACTTTTCATGATGTCATTACAAAAATTAATACAACTACTTAATTCAACTAAATCATTTTTTAAGTTATTACAATTTGCAATGTAGTAATCATAATTTTCAAAGATGTTTATATTATTTACTAATAACAATTCCATGCTAAGTTAAATGACTATCTTACAATGTGACTTTAAAATTTAAAGAATTTAGGATTTCAAATGCAATATTAAGTGACTAGATTACAATTTGTCTAAGATCACGCTTGAGTATATATATATTTTTTTTATTATTATTCATTTATAATTTTATTTTTCTTTATTTTTATATTTTTTTAATTTCAATTTTTTCTTCCTATACTTTATGGTTTTTTTTAATATTTTTTTTTTAAATATTAATTTTAGATATTTTATTTTAATTGTTCTAACTTTTATATTTATCTATTTCCTTTATTATAAATAATTTTTTTTATATATTAACTACTTTAATATTATTTGAGTTATTAAAAATGTGTTCCCCAAATGGGGTGTTAGTGGAGGCTTAACGAGTGTGTTCGTTCCCAAATTGAATGCTCTACCAACTAAGAATCCAATATTCTCTCCCCCACCCTGTGGTTAATGGCGATCAATCGTTTGAAGTATGACATGTTGGCCCAAAGTACATGTGACGAGACGGACAGTAATACTCAAAGGATTTGGTCCAAAGTTAATATGTTTCGAGGTAAGGCCAGGGAAATAATACTCAAATTATTTGGTCCAAAGTTAATATGGTTCGAGGTAAGGTCATCGTACCCCGTGAGTTGCATTGTTAGATTCCTTCCTCTCACAATGCCTCGTGTGCGGGAGCATGAACGAGTTCGTAGGGGAAAGGGTTCTCGCTTGAAAAGGAGCACCCAACAAGATAGCTTGACACCATCATCCGATGATTTTGGGAAGGAAACAGAACCTTCATCGACTCAACATGCTATAATGAATGATGATCGAGATTCTCAACCAATGGATTCAAAGAAGAAAGTGGTTCTCGGGGATGAGTTCTCTTGGGGTTGTTGGATTGAATAGGAAGAGGATGGAGTTGTCTCCAAAAAAATAAAGCCTCCATCTAGACATTCTTAGCACACTCGTGGGAACGGTCCCTCCTGTGGAGAATATAGCTCAGTATGAAAGACTTCCCTTCTTCCTCAACCATGAAAAATCAGCCTATCGATTACCATCATCACACCACGATGGAGAATTGTAACCTAACGGGGGTTTATATGGATTTAATCTGTGAATTAAGAAGTGAGGTTGCATATTTGAAGTACCGAATGGAGCAGTTGGACCACAAGATTAGTCTGTTGTAGGCTCTTTGTTCTCATCACGAACAGCTTCGGCTTCTTGAGGATATGGAAGCTCACATAGGTGCCAACCTGGCTATGCCTATTAGTCTATTGTTAGGTCATCTCGATGCCCATCCTGCAGATAAGGATCCTTGCACAGTCCCGTAAATAGTGGGCATTTTCGAGATGACATCTCTACTCATTTGTGTGTTCCTAGTTTCATGTTTTCTTTTTGTTTGGATGTTTTATATTTTGTTTATAGTTTGTTACAGGTCTAGTGTAATAGCATAACAAAAATGGGAGAGGGAAAGGGAGAGGGAGAGTAGATTTAATTACATACAACTAAATTGTGTCTTAATGTTCTATTAAACAATTAAATAGAGTATATATTAATACAAAATCTTTGTATTAAGATAAAATAACTTTCTTGATTTGAAGGTATTTTTTATTAAAAATATATATCAATCTCACACTAATCTAAGAAGTTAATAAATTGAAGACAATCTCTCAAACCAACTAGGCTTCAACGACCTCCTAAAATGTTGAAAATGTTTCTGGATAAACACTCTGTATCATGTTTTAAAACTTAACAAAAATCTTTTTGAAAAGTATACTAAGGTATGCATTTAAATAAGAGGAACTGAAAATGACCCTTGAATTAGAATTTGGAGAGAAAGTAATAGAAATAATGAAAATTCCCATTGAAATTACAAAGATAGAATTAATAATTAATTAAAAATAAAAAAAATTAGTAGTTAAAGAGAAATAGAAATGGAGCAATTATATTCAATAAAAACATGTTTGGTAATTAATGATCATCATTATGTATTATAATAGTTATAATAATATAATATGATAATTGGTAAGATATGATTTAACAATAAATATAAAGAGTTAAATGTTAATGGTGTAGATTTCCAATGAATTATTATCATAATATGATATAACATTGTATTGTAATAGTGTATTATTCTATATTGATACAATATGATATGATAAAGAGAAAGATAGGTTTAATAATAAATTTAAGGATGGTGAAGAAAATTATTAAAAGATAAAGAAGGATAATATTATAATATAATCTAATCTAATATATTATAGATAACATAATAAAAATGTAAAAAATGTAAAAAGGGATTAAATGAGAATATTTAATATAATATGATGAAGGGAAATAAATACTTTAAAAAATAGAGTAGATTAACAGAATGATAAAGAAGAATAATATTATGATATAATATATTATAGAACCAAAATATAAATACATAAGGGGATTTAAATTATAATAAACTTAGGGTATAAGATGAGGAAAGAGAAGGATATCGTGGAAAATGGAGGAATTCAGAAGGTAGCATGAAACCGTCGTAATGTGCAAAGGGAAGGAGAGAGGGAAGGGGTGGAGACTTGACAAAGGAGGCTTAATGATAAAGTAGGTGAATGGTGGGTGGGTTTCTTCGGATGTTTTTCTATTTCAAGAGCTTCTTGAATGAGCCGAGAGGAGTAATGAGGGGTTGAGCCTAAGATTTTGGTTTGGTCAAAGCAGATGAGATGTTTGAAATTGAAGGAGTGTTTGAATATAGCCGATTTTGAGATTCGGTTGTGGGTAGTATCAACTATATGTGGGTGAGTGCAAGCTACTGATGGTCTCTCATGATGCGTTAGTGGCAATGCAAGCATGGAAAAACAACAATCTTTTGAATCGGAGGGATTATTCAAGGTACTTTTACAATGAATTTGAATATGGTGTAACAAGATGAAACTTAGGAAATTGAATTAGCTTTCCTAAGATACAACTTATATTCATAGAAATTGTGAATAACTATGTGAAATTTGATTTTTTATAACAATGGTATCTTAT
>CBVK0100925364.1:0-10783 GCA_900067695.1 Picea abies | reverse complement strand
AATAACATATTGTTATGCTTCCATATAATGATTGTGCTTATCCCATGCTCTAATAACTATATGAGCAAACTTCCCCACAACCTCTACATTCTTTCAATGATTATATTTATAAGTTAATGAAGGTGGATGGCTTCACTTAAGGCACATGACAGAAACATATATGAGATCTTAGGATGACACTTGGCAATAGAGGATTACTTTTCCATAGGCCCCTTTTCCTCTTACCCTTTGGTGGCATCATAGCCCCTCTCACACTCTCTACAATCATCATAGAATATTATATATAATTATATTCCATCTTTAATATTTACATATCTTATGTTCACTGTGACATGTTGTAACACACCCATCCACCTCTCCAATACCGTTGAGGTGATAGGTTACCTTAAAAACAAACACAATTACTTTGATACCATATTGTAGCATACCTAGTCCCCTCTATAAACAAATGAGGCAATGGGGTACTCCAAAAACACCACAAAATTTCTTTGATACCATATGTTGTTGTATAGATTTTCCTAGTCAATCTCAAATTGACATTAAGGCATAGAATTTATATATGATGATAATATAACCGTGGAAAACAATAATACCCATAACAATATCCTTTAATACCCATGTACACATTCAAACATTTTACAGCGTAAATAGTGTAACATCCTTTATAATCTACATGTAAATAACTACCAAAGAACCCATAATTTCATTCTTGAGCCAATGTTAATTTCAAGATTTATATCTTCCCAATAAAGCACATAATTCTCATTCACAATAATACCCACATGAATTAGTCATTAACAAATAATAATATAGTCTAACTCACTTATCTATTATAAGTTGCACTTGGGTAAATAACTACAAGGGAGAATTGTTCTTCCCATCCATAGGTACCAACTTGTGTATGTGCCACCCTTGTACCGGGAAATGAAACAAGATGGGTGAATTTTCTTATTGTTGATATTGCTCTACTCACTCAACTCATTTTGTAATTATTATAACCAAGTGATTAACATATCAAAAAAAATTCATTGCAACCATCCCACTCACTAGTCTCTCTGTCCCCCTCATCCTTACATATCACAAGGAATGGGATCTCATTCTTTGATAAATATTCCTTAGGATATCCTACTTTCCTTTAGTGCTCCATAATAGATGGCTAGGAAATATCTACTTCTAGGAACCAAGGAAAACTAATTTGTAAATTAAATCTTCTTGATCCAATCAATTACCCATGAACATACTCATCGCTTCCACATAGTTTCATGGTAGAAAATATGGTAGCACTATGGGGGCATATCCAACACTATCATTAGCATACCAATAGCTCAACCGTGAAGGGAATGAATGAAAGAACGATTTTCCCTAAAGTTTACCCTCCCAAAAGTTTGCATGAACATTATGCTTGCATGAGAAATACATGTGCTGGGTTCCTTTTGGCACAAGGGTGAGAAAAATGAGGTCCCTTAACTATCTCTACTCACTCAACTCATTTTGTAATTATTATAACCAAGTGATTAACATATAAAAAAAAATCATTGCAACCATCCCACTCACTAGTCTCTCTGTTCCCCTCATCCATACATATCACAAGGAATGAGATCTCATTCTCTGCTAAATATTCCTTAGACTATCCTACTTCCCTTTAGTGCTCTGTAATAGATGGTTAGGAAATCTCTACTACTAGGAACCAAGGAAAACTAATTTTTAAATTAAATCTTCTTAATCCTATCAATTACCCATGAACATACTCATGGTAGAAAATATGGTAGCACTATGGGGGCATATTCAACACTATCATTAGCATACCAATAGCTCAACCCTGAAGGGAATGAATGAAATAATAATTTTCCCCAAAGTTTTCCCTCCCCAAAGTTTGCATGAACATTATGCTTGCATGAGAAATACATGTGTTGGGTTCCTTTTGGCACAAGGGTGAGAAAAATGAGGTCCCTTAACTATCTAGTTAGGATATTCAGAAAGCACAATAGATAGTTAGTTGGTTATTGGATCAAATAACATAAAGAAACAAGAAATAAACAACAATGAAATAAATCTAAACCAAGCAATCAATAACTTGAAATGAATGAACAAATAAAACACAAGAGAGATATATCAAGTAAATTGATCTTCGAATTGATACTCCTCGAAGAAATATGGGAACTTATGATTCCCCTCTTCCTCCTTGGGAAGGCTCTTGAGTCCCCAAGTACAAAGTGTTCTTTCTAATATCAATGGCTAACAAAGGAAAATGTTGAAGAAAAGAGTGATGGTGGACTCAAGAGGAGAGAGTCCTAATACTTGCTATGGATGCCCAAAGCTTTTCAAGAGGAAGATGGCTTCCCAAAGCTAAAAATGAGAAGCATAAATATACTCAAATTGTTAGTCATTTTTGCATACAATGACCCTTTATTTATAGGAGGATGTAAAGGTTTTTCTTAACTGGTTCCAAATGTGAATGTGAGGCCCTTGGAGGTACCTCCCATCCTTTTCAGTGATCCCAAGGTGAAATTTTGGGGTGGTTTTGGGTATGGAGGAGATCACCTTCATCCCCAAAGTGGTTGAGGACCAACCAAACTCATCAATGCACCATTTCTACTTCTATGCAGGTCTTTAGAATGTCAGTCGTGCACTCCGTGCACTATGCACGTTGTACATCGTGTTAGCCTGCGCAGATGTGCATGCATTGCTTTGGTTGAATGAATGTGGATTTCTAGAACCACTTTTACATAATTTTATGATTGTCTTGCCAAACTGAGTGTAATCCTCCCATGAATATTGGTAGTATGCTATGTTTGTGTTAATTTTTTCTTCATCCATTATCTGTATTTGTAGTGATCTATTTTCCGGTGATAAAATATGCCCATGGATGTGTGAGTTTAGGAGCATAAATATAGCTGAAATACATCATAGTTTCTTTTGGTGATGACGACATTGTATAGAAAGTGAGAAAACTTGAATCTAAGGAGTTGTGAGAGTCATCCGTTAGAAGGAGAGGGGACAAAAGATCAGTACAAAGTAGGCTAGAAAAATAAAAAGTGTTTGTACAAACAAGGCAGGCATGCCCCATGCTCATATCATGAGACCATAAAGAGATAGTATTAACTGAACTTGCCGATGAAGTAGATATCTGCATCTCCCTCGGGGGCGTTAGAAACAACAGGTGACGATTCCGATGATGAAATTGGCTTTGAATCGAGTGGTGAAAGACTCAAAAGCATTGATGGCCTAATCAAATTCAGAGGTCTTTGGCCACTACTAAAAGCTAAAATGGTCACAAAGTAAGTTCCACCATAACATGAGGTTGTGTTGGATTCGAATGTCATGGGGATCAATGACATAAAAGAGCAATTAGGACTCTCTCTGTGCCATACGAGGCTACTCATTGTCAATGGAATGAGAGTGAAGATACTGACACTTTTATGAATTTTTGTTGATGTCGACACGAAAAGTAACATGACGATAAGAATCAAAGGGCTTCTCGATATCTGGTTTGATCATCTTGGTGTCAAAAATTGTATTGGTACCAGTAAAGGGGGTGATAATCATGAACGATGTATAGAATATACAAGATTTTAGAAATACCCTTGGTTGGGGGGTATTGATGGATGGAAGCAACTGTGATATACTATCTGGTGTCAGGGGGACAACCAGATATGGAAAAACTATGTTGAAGGGGTGAGACTGCAAGGGGATGTAGTGTAGGTCAAAATATAGAGCAATATGGGACACAAAGGTCTAGTGGTGGTCAAGCTTTTGGATTGGATACAAAAGGATTTAGGAGGGTGTGAGGGTAGTGAGATGCCCCAACCAAGGGTAACAGGGGTTGCAATGTGCCAAGGGAAAACCTCCATCGGGTGCGATGGCCAAAATCTATGGTACTTGCTGAAGCATAAAACATTATTTTTACAATTACCAAATAAATAAATAACGGGGTTGAAAGTACATGTACAAAAAAGGGTGCCCCACTGGAGTATGGATTTTCCTATAGAGGGCACAAGTAGAGACTGGTGAAGGGTGGGGGCCCTATTGGTTAGTTCTTGTACTAGGTGGATGAATGGATGATGATGTTGTGGATGGGAAATCGATGGTGGATGATATGGAAGGTGAATGATAATGCGAAGGTGCACTTAATGTAACCACATAAGCATAAGGTGGGAGTCCTTAATGGGGTGGTTAGCATGATGAGTAGGAAGAAGTATGTGGTTCTTACTTGTGGGTGTAACACTACCAGGACTCCCGATCCTAATGGATAAAACAACATGAGTGTCGATATGCCAAGGGACAAATATATGTGGGACAACTCATGGAGGTGAGAGAGCTACCAGATGACGATATCTGAATGCAATGGAGGTGATGGTACCATAGAGCTAGGTGTGGGGAACCTAAGTATAATTGTCAAGGGGTATGATTGGGAAATGAAACTAGGAGTAGAGGGTTGAATGGTATTCCTGTTTGGAATATATACCTGGAGGGTCCAAGGGATCCCATGATTGATGGCGTGAAAGGGGCGGTGGGTGAAGACCTGCACATTCAGACCAAATACTTGACGTGAAACATATCTTTGAAAATAAAACATATGTATAACAGTAGCGTGAAAATGAAATGTGGATAGGGTATGCGTACTTGCTCCCGGGGTGGCCAAAAGGGGTCCTTGGGGCGTCAGATTGAAATGAGAATATGAGAGTACCGTTGTGAAGGTGAGGGAATATGGATCTTGTGGGTGCAAACGGTGTGAGAAATGAAACTCAAATGCTCTTGAATGGACGTGAGGAAGTTGGGCCAAATGACATATATAAGGGCATGGGGCCCACATAACCACCTCATTTGTACTTGTTGTTGTGGAGGTCTGAGAGCTGCCTGTGTGGACGTTTCTGAGATGTGTGGGAGAAGGAGAGGTCAGATTCAAGTGGCGAGAGAGCCAGGTAAGCCGTCTAAACCTCTTGCATAGTGTAGGCATTATTTGGGGAGGGTAGGGGGCTGTACGGAGGGACTTACAACCATTTGTTTGAGTGTGGGGGTGGGTCCACGTGGGTGATCATGTGATCCCCATGCACATATGCATGGGTTTAATTAATAAATCCATGCATAGTGTGTGTCTATATCAACGACACCCATGAATATGTGCGCAATGCTTGGGGTGATCAGTTGCGTGGAGGGGGGTTAGGTATGTGCGCGTATTTTTGAGTAACAACCATGCAAATGTGTGTGGATGTACAAATAACAGTCATGCATATGCACGACTTCCAGATAGACAATCACACCCAATGTGAGGGAAAACTTGTGTGAGTGTTTGGGGAATAGTTGCACAAGATTGCACGACTGTAAGTGAAACCGTCGCACAAGAGTGAACAATTGTAAGTGAAACAATCACACGCAGGAGTGCATGAATGTTATTATAACAATCACGTAGATGTGAGCAACTTTTGTGGGAATAGTCGCGTAGGGGAAACATTGTGTTTATATGGCTTTGATAGGAGTTTGGTCATGATGATGAGCTAACATGTCTTATGTTGCTATGGATGCAGGTTGCTAGTCTGATAGTGAGGATGTTGGTGCAGTGGAGGGAGAGGGACTGGGAGTCTCTTAGGAGAGAGGTGGTAGCTGACGCACATATCCGATGGAATTTGGCCCGGGCCGACCTCGGGCTATTTTTATTTTTTGATTGTGCACTGATCTATACCTAGGAGCCAATGTTATACTTCATAGTACGGATGTGGCAGCCCGATCGAAGTGGTTTTTGGTACATGGGTGAGACCTGCAGATTACTGCATATATTGACATTTATTATATTACTAGGATCTCATTCCGAGGGGTGGCTTTGGCGGAGCAACCACGACTATTGATTGGGGTGACTGTGGTAGCATTGGTGAGAATGTACTTCTCGGGGGGAGTAGTTATGAGTGGTGGCTCGATTGACATCAACTCTATTGACTCTCTTGAGGTACAAGTTTTTTGTGCGATGGTGGTTCAGATATACGGGTTACTAGGGACACAATGCACTTCTGGTGCACATATAATGATTGTAGAGTAGGCCATGAATGGTCGGATGTTTGCGTGGGCCCTCTTGATGCGTGCTTGTATGGTGGCACAAATGAACTAGTGTGTGTTGGCTGGAGGTGGTGAGTTCTCCTTTGGCTCAGTTTGGTGTGCCTTCATGTTTGAGATGGTGGTTTTACTATGCCCTCGGGATATTTTGGGGTTGACGGTAGTGCGAGATCCACGATCGATGAGGTGGGAAGAGTTACTGCACCGATAGGGGGGAGGGGCCACGGGTCAGTAATTTACCCCTACATTTGAGCGGGTCTCGTGGTAGACTCGTCAGGTGTTCTAAGACTTCTCATATCACGGGATGGATTTTTGATGCCATCTAGGAATGCGTCTGTCACTTGGGGAGGACTGGGTTGACCAAGGTGTGTGTATGATATTTTTGTATTTATACTTTGTCATTAAGTTTATAAATGGGTATATTGCTAGTACTGATACACCTTTGTTGGTTTGCTCATGCAAATGTGGGGCCCGATGGTCGTGAGGCTGATGTTGTTTGGGGGTTGGATGATGAGAAGGTAGAGGAGGGGCAACTCAGGAGACACCATCAATTTGATGACCCGAGGACAGGCCCAACATATGCAGCGGGGGTAGGACCGAATCATCCAGGAGGAGAAGGAATAGTAGGGGTCACGACAGAGTTGAGCTAGAGGCACATGACCAGGACATGGAGGAGTTGAGGAGGTGCTTCAAGGGTGTCTTGGATGGAGTTCCCGAGGAGTTGTGGGTTCAGATCCAGGATGAGGGTATCCCAGAGTTTTGCATTGGTGGGTACCCACGTTGGCTATCAGTGATTCGATGGGAAATGGTTGTAGGTGCAATGATGATGGGGAAGATTCCTGCTGTGGATATTTTTCCTGGGGGAGATCCATCAGCTGGTGGGGATATACCATGGCTAGGGTCACCCTAGGTGGTAGGAGGACCATATACAGGCTGGGACTAATTTTGTATTATGTAGGAGTCATTGGAACTCCCTTTTTGGTATAGATATGATGAAATGGCCTAGCCATGGAGCTAAGGCATGTATGTACTAGTTTTTTGTATCAAACACATGAGCGATCTATATATATGAGTATACCATTTGAGATATGTGTGTATGTATTTGATATATGTTTTTTCTTTAGTTGTTGATGGATGAATGCAATATGTATATTAATGTGATAAAAGCCAATCTAGTACTTGATTAACTATGTTATCTGCCATCTAGTTGTGGTTTCTAGAAATGTGAGCAAATGTGATGGACTCAAAATTTTGTATCATAAGTTTGACTTGAAGCTACTTGCGATATAGGCATGGATCATAGACATAATACACATTTTTGAGTTGATGGACGATGAGTTGGGAATCTAAGAGAACTCTAAGGTGATGAATATGAAGGTGACTAGCCTCAAAGAGGAGACCAATGAAAACAATGTATTCAACTTGGTTATTGGTGGTGGGGCCGAGGCATATGCCACTAGAGTGGAGAAACACATGGTCCAGGGTGTAAATGGCCCAAGTTGCCAAAGCGAGATTTTGGGTCCAGCGACTGACCTCGTCTGCATACCTGATGTGATAAGTGAACAAAGAATTCATTTATTGACACGAGGACACTGGATTAGGCTCTCATAATGAGAGAGATATAGAAAAAAACTAAAAAAAACTAGGAAAGCAAGAAAATCCTAAGGTAAAAATGGTTACACTCAGGGGTAGAATTTCTTCAAGTATAACCAGTTGAACGGGTCCTTAAGGGTAGCACCTCGGCCTAAGATGTAGGTTCCCTTAGTAAGACAATTGTGGATGACATAGGGTCCTCACCATAGGGATTCAAATTTTCCGTGGCTGAGAGTATCATGGGCGATATTGTAGGCCAACACAAGGTCTCCTTCGGTAAACGACCAAAGGTTAAATTGGTGGTCACAGGTGGATTAAGTCCAATTTTTGGTGGCTTCATTGTTATGTAAGGATGCCCATTGATCTTCATCGAGTGATTCAAGGGCGAATAATCATTGCTCAAGTGGTGGTGTGCTGGGAAAGAGCTCAATCGCAGTGCGTAGTGTTGGGATTTCACACTCAACAGGGAGGACAAAATCAATGACATGGACTAAGGGGAAGGGCGTGAAACTGATGGCTGTTTTGACAACTATTCGATATGCCCATAAAGATGGAAAAAACATATGGTGCCAATTAGTCTTGTGTTTGTCAACTTTGTGTTGGAGCATAGTTTGAGCACTTTGTTGATGACCTCGACTTGCCTATTGGATTGTGGGTAACAGGGTGAGGCAAACTCATGGGTGAATCCTAATTTGGTCGATATTTTTGCAAAGACTTCATTCTCGAAGTGCTTTTCGTTGTCAAAAACTAGTTGTAGGGGGACTCCGAAGCGAGAGATGACATAGTTGAAGAAAAATCATGATGCTATGTCAACCATAGTGTTGAAAGTGGGAATTTATTAAGCTCACTTGGTGAAGTAGTCAACTACAAATATAATGTACTTGTGTCCATTGTTGGGTGAAGGGTTGCGGGTCATGAAATCGATGCCCCATTTATAGAAGGGGCCAACTGTGATTATGGGGTACAAGAGGGCATGTGGTGCCCAAGCCTTCTGTGCATATAGCTGAAATTTGTCACACTGCTTAATTGTGTGAATGCAGTCATGAAACAATGTGAGCCAAAAGTAACCCTCCTCAATGATCTTTTAGGCAGTGGAAATGTCGGATAAGTGACCATTTCATGCCCCACTATGGAAATCATTCAACATTGTCTCGTCCCCCTCTAGGGTGAGGCAACATCAAAAACACGTGTCAATGCCTCTACGGTAGAGAACGTCTCCTATGAGAAGTTATCGCGAGGTTTGGTGTCAAATGCGATGACGATCATCCCGAGATAAGTGTGGACCAAACTTTTGAGTGTGGAGGTAGACCAAAATATCTCTGTACCATGGTTCTGTTGATGATACGAGAAATAAATGATCATTAGGGAAATTCTCATTGACCGGGGGGTCTGTAGTGTCAGATGGCAAGTATACAAGAAGTTCGGCAAGGACAACATATTTCTTTCTCTTGGGGGTGGTAAACTCTAGGTTGTATTCTTGGAGAATCATGATCCAACGAGAAAATTTGCTATTGAGCTAGTGGTGACTCAAGAGGTAATGCATGGGGTTGGAATCAAAGATTACTTTGGTGGTACGAAGCAAGATATAATGGAACAACTTTTGAACTGCGAGGGCTAGCTTCTCTTCATGATTGTACTTGAGAGGTGGCCCAGAGAAGTTCTTGCTAATGTAGTATATAACATGTTCACATTGGTCTTCATCTAGAAGTTCTTGCTAATGTAGTATATAACATGTTCACATTGGTCTTCATCTACCTGAATGAGTACTCTGACAAACGAAATGTTAGAGGTTGATAGGTATATTATGTAATCCCTATGATAGTCTGGGGGATTGATAAAGGGGGATTTTTTGAGTGCCTCCATGAGTGAATCGAAGGTGGCTTGGGCATGATGGTCCCAATGAAGTGGGATGTCACGGTGGAGTAATCATAGGAATCCATGGGCACAGATGGCATAGTCAGGGACGAAACATCATAAGAATTTTTCCTTGCCTTGAAGGCTTTGAAATTGACATAAGTTCCCGAGAGGGGGGATCTCATTGATGTCCTAAAATTTAAGGGGGTCTATAGTGATTCCATCCTAGGATACTATGAAGCCCAACAGGTGGCCTGCGGTGATGAAAACAACACATTTAAGTGGGTTGATCCGTATGTTATACCTTTGACAATGTTCAAATATGATCCATATATCCTCTATGTTTTGGGAACATTTCTTGGATCGAGCGGTGAGGTCATCCAAGTAGGCAAGGAGAGGTGAGCAAGATCATGGAAGGGGCATGTCATTGTGTGTTGCAAAGTGGCCCCGATGTTTTTTAGTTCAAAGGGAATAACTCAATAGAGGATGGTGCCCCATAGGTTTATGAATGTGGTTTTGTATTGATTTGCCTACCGGATTTGGATATGGTTATAGCTAGAAAATCCATCCATGAGTGATCAGAATCTGGACCAGGGGTCAAATTTTACCTCAAAAATCAATTATGGAAAATGGATACCTTGCACCCTTAAACAAGTACATTCCATTTTCATATCAATGAGGGAGATGACTTCATGATCGACACAAGCATAGATGACTTGATTGATGAAGGGAGTAGGGAATTTTTCCTTAGGACATGCTTGGTTGAGGTCGCGGAGGTCTATGAAGAATTGAATGGTGCCCTATTTTTTATTGACCGGAACAGGGTTGGAATCATATGACGTGTATGCAATGGGGTATATGAAGCTAGTTGTATGGATTTTGTCAATCTCATCTTTGATTGCCATGTTTTTGGAAGGGTGGAGGGATAATTTCTTTTGGAGAACGAGGGAAAAATCAAGCTAAGTATCAATGTGATGTTCAACAATGGCTGGGTATAACCCTGGAATTTCAGTGTATGACCAGAAAAACACATCTCAATATTCTTAGAATAAGGTTTTGTATGCTATGATTTCCTCTGGGGAGCATGCTTCCCCAGGGTGATTTCCTCCACAACATTGGGGTTGACCGAAATGTCGATTTTGATGATGTGACCAAATGTAATGACTATTTTTTTTAAATAACCTCTAAAAATTCTACCAAATCCTACCAAATGTGCAGCAATTTATACCAGATTCATAAAAGAAGAATTATGCAAGTAAAATTAAAATTTATCAATGAGTAATGCATAAAT
>CBVK0100925329.1:0-12706 GCA_900067695.1 Picea abies | reverse complement strand
CTACAATCCCTCATTCCCCACATGCCTGTCCCACCCCAGGAAGTGTGCCCATTCTCTGTTTAACAGTCCTTTGACTGCCCCACTTCCTTTTTGAGCTTCAGCAACAAGTCGAACAAGAAGTCTTAGAGCCCTGTAACTGCAGTTTAACACTTTCAAAAATCAATTCCCAACAATTCTCTCACCCAGAGAGATTGGTTATGGGCCTGACAACCCACCTCTTCATATCCCATGGGCTTGACAACCTGCTTCTTAAGCCCATCTCCCAAGCTAACCAGGAACAAAAACAAGTATGGTTATGGATACAGGTTCAGGTACAATGACATGAAGGTACAGAGGATAACTAACTGAGTGAGTGAATGATCATGGAATGGCTGAATGGATGAATGAATGATGGAATCCCCCAAAAATGAACTAAGTCCAAAATATATGTATGCATGTTCCCATTTTGACACTTGTCATGTTGGGAGTTACTTTGGCCCATTTGTCCCCTTCCTTAGAACTTATGATAAAATAATTATCCATACTTTATACTTTAAGGAATATTGATATAATATTCCTTTTTGGCTTAAGATCCCTAGCTTAGCCCATTTTCCTTAACTTTTATCGCCCCCTTTCCCTAACTAATGGAGTTTAGTCCCCATACTTTTTTATCATGGTCAGTTTGCGTGCAACGATGTATTTTATATTAATGATGAGACATATACAAAAATAAGCTACTGGCTTTTAACATCTAGACTCTCCGACCTAATCATCACAAAACTGGCTCACCAGCCTATAAAACACAAGATATACACAAAGGCTCCCTGGCCTCAAAATCGCATGCACTTAATTTTGTTGTGCGCGGTATTCGTAATGTGCACATTTCATCATTTTACTACACAGTACATGCATGCACTATGCCATGGAAGATGCATGCAAAAAAGATATAAAACAACTCACCAACTTAAGTACATTATTACATTTATAGTTGGGGTTTGACCTAGGGATATTATAGGAGGAGTTTGAAGACATGGATCATCCGACCTGGAAGAATAAAATACTCAAGGAGGTTACCAAGTAACCAATCAAAATCACAACATGCAAAGGTGGTGATACTTTCACCTATTCGTATCTATTATCCAGGATGTCATGGGGATGGGGTTTTTAAAACAATTATTTTGACTTGGTGTATTATTTTTTACTCTAGTTTCACATTGCAGCTGGTCAATTTAAATTTCCTCCATATAGAAAAAAAAAACTCATGTCTATTTCCACATAGCAGGCATATCCTGCTTCTATAGCAAGGAATCCAGTCTTCTGGTCGTGACAGTAGATATGGGTAAAAGTGGAGACATAAACAGAAAGGAACCTGAAGGAACCGATATCATGGAAACATAAGAAAACAACACATGTGTCTTCGACCAGGCTGGTTGGTATATGTATTGTTCCAAATTAGATGGTTATCACTATGGTGTAGCTTGGGAATTTGTTGAGGGATTTTATGGAAAGAGGGTTCAGATTGCTAATCTGAAAATGCAGGTTACAGAGGATTCAATAGAAATAACTTCTAATCTCCTTGTTGATGGTGAAAAATGGTTCAAGAACAAATTAATCACAGGTGGGGATGTCAATCAATTCCTGAAACCAGAGCACAGAGATCCTGATTCGGCCAAGGGTATTTCTAAGGAATCGATAGTTGATGAATGGGTGGAGGATTTTCTATTGCTCAAATGCTATATCACATGTTCATGATGTTACTCTACTATGTTTCTATTTCATCTCCAATTCCTCCTTCATTTGTCAGGAATTAAAAGGATGAGCCTGCCATATTATTTCTTAAGGGACCTTAATAAAATGGCCATGAAAATTCAAGCAAACCCCAAGACTTCCCCGCATGGTATCCATCATCAAGGGTTAATTAAGATACTCATTAAAGCAGAGCTAGAGAAAAGATAGAGGACATGGGATCAATTTTTGATCCGGTTAGGGTTTTAAATAGAATTTCATCCTTCTGTCGAAAAGACGACTAAATTATTTTTTGAGCCAATGCAAGGAGCATCATCAAGTACACATCAACCTATTGTTTCATGGAAGAATAAATGAAAAACTAGTTTTAAGGATTAATCTGAACAAGTCTAGGCTACCCAAACCAATTTGCAAACAGGTGAAGTATCTTCTCATGCATTGGGTGGAGGTAGGCATCCTTTCCCACATGCACAAAAGATTTATATCAGAAAGAGTAAAAGGTTATAAGAACCTATGATGTTGAATGAGATTCAAGAACCTAATATAGTAGAGGCACATTCAGATCATTTACAATCTAAAGAACTCATTCCAAAGAGTGTTCCTCCTAGTTATAGTTCTTTTGAAGATGATGTTGATAGATATAAAATTGATAAGGAAAAGGAGTACTAGGCCACAAAATAAATTCAGATTGAAACTCAAAGCCATGCACAACCCTGCAATCAAAGATAAGGTTATAGTAATCAATGAAGAACCTATAAACCCTAATCTGGATCCATCAAAAAGAAGGAAGGTTTCTAAAATCAAAACTGAGAAAAAGAAATCAAAGAAAGGGGATCTAACAAAAAACAAAAAGGATCCTATAGGAAAAGACAATTTTTATGCAAGAAAATAGAGTAAACAGAGGAAGAAGGGCCCGAAACCTTTGACTAGATATGAAGATACTAAACCAAAGAAAATGACAACTCATTCTGAAACGAAGAAAAAAAGAGGAAACATTTTTTGGTCTGTTAGCTGAGGTAGCTAAATCCATCTTCCAGGGAGAAGTTTCAATTTGAGAACTTAAGTGTTTATGCAAAAACTAATTTTTTACTAATGATGACGGATGCTTGAAGAAATCCTTTTTGTTTTCATGAACTTGAAGTATTATCTCCCTATGAGTAATGATTGGCTGTAACCTGGGAAATAAAAGGGCATGAAGGATATTCAAATCGGGTTTTAAAAGAGAGCTACAGGAAGTTCCCACAACACTCCTCACAAGAAAATATTGGCGCTACAGGATCACCTGTAGTAGCCGATTTTGCAAAAAAAGACACTGAATTGCCTTTTTGTGATGGAAAAAGTAGATGATGAGGTAAATATTTTATGGAATATGTAGAGAGAATATGAGATCCATTTAAAATTTTATTTACAACCTCTTTTTAGTGGATGACAATACATATCAGTCATTTATTTTCGAGTTTTCAAAGTGTTTAAACAAATGGATGACAGAGGATCAGGTGGACCTCATGAAGGATGCAACGTACCATCTAGGTGTAATAAAGTCAACAAAACACCTATCTCTGTTTACGTAAAAGTGAGCAGACGATGGTCCTTCTCAAGTTACCAACAAAAGGTACCAAAGTAGTCTAGAGCACTGGCATTTTCATCTTCTTGGGAGGGAAGAAGTCTCACCCGAAGTGCAATCGAGATGTGAAAGAGAGGGAAAGGTAATGAGAATACTTAGATAGATCTCAGAGTGATCAAGATTCATATTAGCCTTGCACAAGATAGATTAAACCTATAGCAGTTTTGAACATTTCCTAACTAAGAATAAAAAAAATAGGGTTTTGTCTCCATTCATAATGAATCTATAACCAAATAATCACATCAGATATAAAGATAATACAAAGCAACATTCAATACTTCCAAAAGACTAAATACACAAGATATATCCAAAATTTGGGCCTCCAATTATATTAGCACAACAGGTTCTTCTCACAGCTTTATTATCATACACAACTAATCAAAGGATGCTCCTCATCAAGTATGAGACAATGTTATAGTCTCTTGCTCCTATACATCTAGACTGATAGAAAACTGTGATACATTGATAGTCTGGTTCTTACCCAGATATCCAAAACTCGGCTATGCTAACAGTATGGACCATTACAACAGTGACTCTCGTCACAAAAACAACACTAACAACAACAAAAATAACAATAACAATCCCATACCAACAACCCTTTTACAATCATATCAGTCTCATATATATAATCCAATCCCAATTTTGTTGGTTGATAAACCAAGAGTTCTCTCTTCTTCTTTATCTTGTTGCAACTATTTTCCTCAAAACTGATGTTGTGTTTTTCTTCCAACCACTTTTTCTTTCTTTCTTTAATCTATTGTCCAGCTCCTCGGTAGCTTGCACAACTTTTTTTCTCCAAAATGAAGTTGCAACATATCTTGCACAAATTCTATTCATCAAAAATAAGGGCCCAACAGGCTCCAACAACAATCCTTGACTCGCCCCAAGTCAAGTCTTTGGCTCTTCATGGTCTCTGGCTTGGCTTGTTGTTCTTCCTTGCCTTTTGGTTCTAGGTTGCTTCCATCAACAATCCTTGACTCGCCCCAAGTCAAGTCTTTGGCTCTTCATGGTCTCTGGCTTGGCTTGTTGTTCTTCCTTGCCTTTTGGTTCTAGGTTGCTTCCATTTCCATCTTGGACTATTTTTTATTTATCTTCTTCAAATGAAGGGCCCAACTCGAGTACTAGTTCGAGGGATCTTTGCCTGACATCTTGGAAGTTGTCCGCTTTATCTTGCCACTTCCTGGAAATTAGTGAAGCTTCAACAAGAAATTGTTGGGTGTCATCTGTGATGCATTCTTTTGGCTTGGACGCAAATAGAGTTCCATTCTGAATCTACTATGGCGTCCACTTGATGCATATGCAGGTAAGCTATGTGTACTACAGGTCGAAACTCTAGTAGTTCTTTCTTAGCCACAATTTGATCTTCATATATTGCATTGAGATCATTGTCTACATGTTGGATCTTGTCAAATTTATCTTATTGTTCCAGCGGATCCAGGGTGTTGGCTGCTTCTTTGTTGAGCAATTGGATCTTCACGCACAAGTCCTCCAATGTTTGGTTTTGCCTTGAAATGATTCCCACCCAATAAATAACCTCTGTGAATATTTTTGTGCATTTTGTAGTCCTTTTGTGCAAGGTTTCTCTTCCGTTGTTTCCTTCTAAAATGATTTTCTCCATTTTCTCTTATAGCTTCCTAGGTTGCAGTTCAACTTCTCACTTATTGTCCCACAAATGTACTTCATTTTCTTCTCTTTTTGCCTGTTCTAACTAGGCTACTTGAAGTAATTTGATCTTCTACGCAGGCTCGCTTGTTGTGCTGGATTTTGGCAGCTGAGGCGTTATCTTTCTGATCATTGTCTAAGCCTTTGTGATTTTTACCTTTACCTTTTCTACCTTTTGTTATTTTTGTATCTTTGAATATTACTCCTACATTCATTGTGATTGCATAAGGAGTCCTTCTTGTTTCCAAAACTCATCTTCTCGTTTGGCTTGATGGATCCTCTGCTCCAATTTCTCAGTCAAGGCTCTAATTATGCCAAGCTCCAATTTCTCAGTCAAGGCTCTAATTATGCCAACCAGCTACGTTGTCGAAAACTGAGTGAGATCATCCAATGAAGGAGTGACATCCATGGGTAATATGACTTGTAGTGGTATTTCACTTGACATCAAATGTTTATATGGTGTCTCCACCTCTTCTTCCCCTGGGGATGGACCTTGCAGTTGATGTGAAATTCTAGTCTCCAGGGCCATTGGAAGTAGAGGGAGAACCTTTGCCTTTTCTAGGAACAATTGTAATAGTTAAGCACATTGTTGTGGATTCTGGAGTACTGGCTCCAATTGTTATTTCAGGGATCATGTACTCTACCCCAATGTTGTTTGGGGTTCTTTCTGAACTGGTTGTTCTCCTACCCATGTTTGTAACGAAACTACTAGAGTTTCACTTCTAATGATGGGAATATCAACGTGGACTGTGGAGAGAGGAATCTGGGTTCCTGGAATTTGAAGTATTGGAACAAGTAGTGAAAGTTCAGGTCGTTGAATCTCTACTAAGGAAAGAGTGATCAGAATGGGTATCGACAGAGAATTCTTCTGGCTCAAGGCTTCGGTGGTCAGGGTAGCGAGTTTTTCTACCTTCTCGGAAGGGTCAGGGAAATCCAACTGCATGGGCTCGGGCGAAGTGGGTTGGGATGGAATTGTGGTTTCTTTCAATGGTGATGGGTCTTTTGGTGGCGATGGAACTTGCTCAGTGATGATGGTTGTGTAGGCAGTGGCATCTAGATCGAGATCATTTTTTATGTTAATCAAAGTCTGGGAAGTGGCGTTATCTTTCTGATCATTGTCTAAGCCTTTGTGATTTTTACCTTTACCTTTTCTACCTTTTGTTATTTTTGTATCTTTGAATATTACTCCTACATTCATTGTGATTGCATAAGGAGTCCTTCTTGTTTCCAAAACTCATCTTCTCGTTTGGCTTGATGGATCCTCTGCTCCAATTTCTCAGTCAAGGCTCTAATTATGCCAACCAGCTACGTTGTCGAAAACTGAGTGAGATCATCCAATGAAGGAGTGACATCCATGGGTAATATGACTTGTAGTGGTATTTCACTTGACATCAAATGTTTATATGGTGTCTCCACCTCTTCTTCCCCTGGGGATGGACCTTGCAGTTGATGTGAAATTCTAGTCTCCAGGGCCATTGGAAGTAGAGGGAGAACCTTTGCCTTTTCTAGGAACAATTGTAATAGTTAAGCACATTGTTGTGGATTCTGGAGTACTGGCTCCAATTGTTATTTCAGGGATCATGTACTCTACCCCAATGTTGTTTGGGGTTCTTTCTGAACTGGTTGTTCTCCTACCCATGTTTGTAACGAAACTACTAGAGTTTCACTTCTAATGATGGGAATATCAACGTGGACTGTGGAGAGAGGAATCTGGGTTCCTGGAATTTGAAGTATTGGAACAAGTAGTGAAAGTTCAGGTCGTTGAATCTCTACTAAGGAAAGAGTGATCAGAATGGGTATCGACAGAGAATTCTTCTGGCTCAAGGCTTCGGTGGTCAGGGTAGCGAGTTTTTCTACCTTCTCGGAAGGGTCAGGGAAATCCAACTGCATGGGCTCGGGCGAAGTGGGTTGGGATGGAATTGTGGTTTCTTTCAATGGTGATGGGTCTTTTGGTGGCGATGGAACTTGCTCAGTGATGATGGTTGTGTAGGCAGTGGCATCTAGATCGAGATCATTTTTTATGTTAATCAAAGTCTGGGAAGTGTGAGTGGCGGCTCTAATATGAGGTACAATAGTGGATATGGGTTGTGGGTTCAAAAGTTTAACAGGGGAAATACATGTTCGGGGTTTCTTTGTTAGAACATGCCCTATGAACGCGACATCTAGTGTGTCATTGACATCTTTCCCTGATAGCATGACTTGTTCTGGGAGCTGCGGAAACATAGGCAATATCCTCATCTTCTACTCCAAAGGTTCTTGATCCTCTTATTATTTTGAGTATGATGGCATCTGGACCTTCTGCTTCTTTTCTGTTGGGCCAAAACTCGGCTTAACTCCTTATTTTTGACCCTTTTTCTTCAGGATCTCTAGTGGAAAGAGATAATGCATGCCAGACTTGCATGGGTTGCGCTTAACACCGGCCCATGACATGACTTCCTTGTCGAAGGATTCTTCATCCATATAGAAGGGTAACGAACTCGTATGGAATTCCTCAGACTTCGTATGCCTCGGCCAAACAAACTTGTCATGTCGATTTATCCTGAATGGGATGTTCTAGGCATTGAGATTCAATAGTTCCTATGGTATGCGCAATCACTGAGTTGCATAAATAAGCTGGTTGTACCACTTTAGGAATGTTGCATTGTTGAACTCCATATTCTCAGAGTTTGACCTTGTGTGCTAGGGTTTGAACATCTTGGCTAGGCGACCCTTGTCTGTAGGGGAAAATTGTCTTCCTGTGGGTGATCTTTATTTCCACATGGTGAATGCAACTAATAGGTATCCGTATGTAAACATTTGTCCTTTCTACTAATAGGTATCCGTATGTAAACATTTGTCCTTTCTCATGAGCCTCCTCAAACAAAACTATGAGTTCCTCTAGTAGGTAGTTGCATCAGCTGAACACAACTCCATTTACGTATAAGTCCTCTAGTAGGTAGATGCACTGCATTCATCCCATTGCATCAAGAGCCAAGTCCCATAATAAAATAATATTCATATGCGGGAACAATGCTTGGTCCATTAGGTCAAGGTTGAGGATTTTTACCTACTCGTCCTTTCTCTTGAAATCGCCCATGATCTCGACCCAAGGATCACATGACTCATCTGAAATTCCCTCTTTTGGAGTTGATGTCCAACCTCCTATTTCTCTTGGAATTTTTTTTCTAGATTTCTTAAAAAACTTAGATGGACTGAGTAGGGGATCGAGGTCATGACTAGGGAGTAGGAGATATCACAAGCTAGATGAGAGTGCAGATAGCGCAAGATAAAAGATAACTAATGGAAATAATGAGCCTCACTCATGAATTCACAAAATATTATATGTGGGATAATTGAAGAGCTCTCTAATTACTCCTAAGGACACTCATTATGAAATGATAAACACAATCTCAGGATGAGGTGTCTGACGGGACTGATAACAAGGTAAGATATATAGCATGATTCTAGTATTTAATGAACATGCTGGCAGGGACATGGTCGACTTGAGGGATTGTCATTTTAATGATTGAGGATCACAGTAGGGATACCGATGGCATCTACGTGTATCGCACCTTTATGGATTAATGGAAAGGTATGACAAGTTATTGTAGCTACCATAAAGTGTATGATTGGACATGATGTGTGTGGCACATGGGTTGTGATAGTATTTCTCCATGAAAGAAACTCCTAGGATGGAAAAACAATATATGTCGTGGTGCAACAATGCACACTCCAACATTATTAACTGAATTAAATAAATTACATGAAATCAAAATCTAACTACTGTACATGCTCCTTTGGAATGGAGAAACAATACTTTGTGTCAATCATGAGAAATATAGGGTTTCAAGAGGGTGCCATTCACCCATCCTTGTTGAAGGATACCATCCAGTTGTGCTATCTTGACTACACCAGAGTGTCGAATTTCCCCAAATATGAATGAACCCAATCAATGCATGCGCAACTTGCCTAGATGTTTTTGATTGACTGTTGTAGAGTAGTACGTTATCCCCTTGCAAGTATATTTTGAAATTAATATTCCTGTCATGCCAATATTTTTGTCTATATTTCTCAATTGTCTGATGAAAATATACTAAAAATCTCACTTCCTCAAGCTCTTGCAAGTTTGCAATCCTCTGCGCAATTGATTCATCATATTTCATGTGTGTAGCCTGTGCTATATAGAGACTAGGGGTAACAAATTATACAGGTACAATATCTTCTTTCCCATAAACCAACTGAAATGGATTATTCCTCTGTATCTTCTTTGTGGTAGTCCTGTAATCTCACAAGACTGTTGTAACTCTATCATCCCAGTCTTCCCTATTTTCACAACATACTTTTGTTAGTCCTCTTTACATAATTTTATTGAATGCCTCCATTGTACCATTATCTTATGGATGGTAGGGACTGATCTTATGGTGTTGTATAAGGAATTTTGTTGTTAACGTTGTGATTGTGATGCTGATAAAGTGAATACCTTAATCAATGGTCAAGCTCCTAGGACATCCAAACCAAGTGATGGTGTTCTTCAAGATAAATATAGAAGTTGTATCTCTCGAACAATCTTAAAATACCTATGCTTCATCCCATCTTCTAAGGTAATTAGTTGCGGTAATGATGTGTCTACCCTTTGAGTTCTTAGTTGGGGAGTTGACCAGTCCAATAAAGTCAACAACCCACTTCTCAAATTCCTGAAGTTCCCTGACTGGCTGAAGAGGTAATTCATCTCTGTGTGATGGCTTTCCTACTCTTTGGCAGATGTCACAGGATCTAGCATACTCCTTAGCATATTTAAATAACATAGCCCACCATAATCCTGCTTCAATTACCTTTTGTGTAGTACCTTTACCTCCAACATGTCCTCCCGCAACTCCACTGTGGCATTCCCACAAGATATCTTGCCTTTCGTGATTCAAGACACATCTCATAAGGATGTTTTCTAGTCCCAATTTGTAAAGTTGTCGTGAAATTAGTTGATAGTTTGCAGAGTAAGTTTATGGGAAGGTCCCTGTACTGAGGAAGAAACCAATGTCTTAAAGATACTCTGGGATGGCCTCAATCTATAATAGGTATGCATATGGGAGCTGGTCATCCACTTCTCCACCACCTTCCCCTGATTCCAACCTAAAAAAGTGATCTGGACTTACATTGCATCTTCCTGGTTTAACAATTACTTCAAACAAAAACTATTGAAAAAGCAATAGCCACTTGAAAATCCTTCCTTCAAGTATTGTTTTATTGACTAGGCACTTCAATGCAGAATGGTCAGTAAAAAACTTGAAATGAGATCCTAACAAGTAGTGTCTAAACTTTTGTAATGAATAAATCATATCTAGAACTTCCCTTTCAATGTTTGTGTAGCTGTGTTCAGCTTGCGAAAGCTTTCTGCTGGAAAAACATATAGGGTGGTCCATATTTCCTTCCTTTGGTTGCACTAGAACGACTCCTAGGGAAATGCCTGATGCATCCACATGTACATGGAATTCAATTTCTCAATTAGGAAATATCAATATAGGTGTAGTACTTAGATTTTATTTGAGAATGTCAAATTCTTTGTCCCACTCAGGTGTCCACTGGAATAACGCGTACAATTTTAACATTTTTTCTAGAGGTGCGGTGATAGTTTCATATCTTCTTATGAACCTTCGGTAATATCCTTTATGTACTAGTGTAGAGCGCAAAAATTTATCACTTGAAGGTGGCATCATGTTTAGAATGACTGCAACTTTAGCTGGGTCTACCAAGACTCCTTCTCTACATATAATATGACCTAGAAGATTGCCATGTGGCACACAGAAAATAAACCTCCTTAGCTTCAGAGATATCTGCATTTCACGACATCTATCAAACATTAACCGAAGTAGCCCAACATGGTCTCTTAACATGATATATATCGTCCAATCATCCATGTAGTCTTCTACAAACTTGTGGATGAACTCTCGAAATGATGCTATTACGATCTGAGAGAAGAATCTAGAGGCATTATTTAAGCCAAAGGGAATTACGTTGTATGCGAATGATCCCCATTCGGTTATGAATACAGTCTTCTTATTGTCTTCCTCTATAATTATTACTTGGTGATATCCTGAAAATTTGTCTCTATACGAATAGTATTATTTTCCCACAACTTGATCTAACACTTCATCACTGAAAGGTGTCGGGAATCGATTGTGCACACATGAAGAACTCAGACTTATGTAGTCTACACAGAACTGAATTTTTTATGTACCTTTCTTACTCTAGATAACTATGGGGCTAATCCATTATTCTTCTTCGATTGTGAAAATAAGTCTTGCTACAAGAATTTAGTCCACTTCCATATTGACCTTCACTTTTATTCTAGGATTAAGTCAGCATGGTTTGTGTTTCACAGGTCTTGAGCTGGGTTTCAACTCAATTTTCATTTCTCCCATGTCTCCTTTTATACCTTTCATTTATGAGAATGTTTTCAAAAACAAGTCCTCATACTCCCACAACAAGTTGTGTATTGCATTCATAGTTTTCTCATCTCAGTAATCTCCTATAGAATCTATCTTAGGATTCTTTGCACTCCCTATATTAACTTTCCGCAATTTCAATGGATGATTATAGGGGATACATGTGTGACTAGGTATGGTATCCTGAATCTCTCTACTTCCTTCCATTTCTTTAATGGCTAAGTTCCTAAGCTATTCTTAGTGATCAAGTATTTCTCAACTTTACAACAAGGTAAAGGTATCTTATCAATTTCAAGAGACAAACTAGACTGAAGCAAATGAACATGGTCAACACATACTACTGAACTTGATCTCTTTTTGCAAATTTTAGTAAAAATAATTTCCTTGATTATTTGAAGGACTATGTTGAGCATAGGGTACTTACTTGTAAAGGAGAAATCCTTGCAAAATTGGTCTCGTAAGATCTACCAACAAGTTGTTTGTCTTCTAGTCTCCTCATGTATATACCAGGATTTTGGGATTGGACCCAACGAATGGAGAAATACTTGAACCCGTAGGTGAGAGGGTACTTCCACAACTCTCCACTGGTTTAAGCAATGTTCAATATGCATTTTAGGGTCAGACCGTCCATCAAAAAGTTTCACATCTTGAAAATCTATCTTCATCTCTTCTTTCAGATGATCCCTACTTTGGAATCGACATCAGATGGCTTGTTTTGCATCTTGCTACTTCGTAATCAATGCTTTATGGGTGGCCCGCCATATAGTGATCATATCTTGCAAGGTTACATCATGAAGGAAGATCCTTGGATCTTTTTTTATTTCCTCTTCCATGCTGGTAAGAAAAATGTGTACCTCTGGGGTACCTGTATATGTTGGGTGTTCTTTGACCTCGGTTCCAATCCATATCATTTCCCTGACAATTGTGCATCATCTTGAGAACTTCTCATTGTTACACATCAAATTTCCACACCTAGGTCCCTCACCCTAAATGTTGCAAGTGTCGTAAAAGTGTCATATGCACCTTGCTAAGTGTTACATACACCTCAACACCATGAAATAAAATATGTCACAATCCCTAGTCAATGTGGAGGAGAAATATATTATATGAAGGTAAAAATACTATGTGCACATGAATTATTATTAATATTCATGAAAAGGAAATTAATTTAGTGTGACAATCCACCTCACATTTGTTTTCCTATTTTTAAGGGGAGGTTGAGGATATCATGGATGGTTGAAATATTTCCTCAAAATCCTTGAGAGATATTTCCTCC
>CBVK0100925326.1:0-18773 GCA_900067695.1 Picea abies | reverse complement strand
GCAAGATATACACCTTTAGTATTTCCAAATAATATCCATCCTCTCCCAGGTAATGATTGCATGAAGTACCCTCCAAGGTTTGACAATGAAGGAGAAAGAACTGCAGAGGAACATTTCATAGCTTTTTACTCCTTTGCTGGCAATTTTCAAGTGGATTATGATGATTTATGGATGAGTTTTTTTTTCAAAAGTTTAGATGGAGAAGGGAGTAAGTGGTTCATGAACTTAATATTTCACTCCATTACTACTATTACAGATCTTGATGTTACTTTCTTGAGAAAGTGGGGAGACAAGAAAGATGACTTGTATTACATGACAAAATTCAACTATCTTTGAAGAAAGAATGGTGAGTCTACTCTAAATTCTCTCAGATATTTAATCAGATGTACCAGAAGGTACTAAATGATATTAGGTCAGATGAAAGGTTAGCAAAGGTTACTTATGTTAATGCCTTTGATGTTGATGTTTTTTGTTGCTAAGGGAAATAAGATAAGTCACTCTGGCTGATATGAAAGATTCAACTCTAGATTTTGAATCCAACATTCTAGCATCATAACATCTCAAGAACAGGTCATACAAGGGAAAGAAAAATGAAGAATATAAGTCCTCTTCATCACATACCAAAAACCAAAATATTTCCTTGGAGGAGATGGAAAGAAAGATGGAGGAAATGTCATATGAGTTGTCTAAACTCAGACTGGAAAAGAAAAAATGGAATACACCTCAGGAAGGAAATTGAAATACAAATCAACATAGAATACCGTATAACCCTCTGGTATTGCAGAGGGATAAGAAGAACAATGATTATCACCAAATCTAGATGCCCCTGCAGAACAATTATATTGAGCAAAATCAAGAAATTGAAGAGGTAGACGAAGATTTGGATATTCATTTGTTTGGGGATGAGATTTCTCTCAATCACCTAAAAAAGAATGAATATGAAGATTCATTGAATGTATGGGTTTGGGAAAGTCCAGATAACATGCTATGGAACATATCAACAAGGGTACAATCTTAGATCCAAACAAGTTCCTACTAAATTTGCTCCTAAAAAAGATAAGTCTTTTGCCCCAATAGTACACACAGGCAACAAAAATCCTGAAAGGAAGCAAGTACGACCAAATATGAAAGTAACAACCCCGAAAGTAAACAATTTTTCATATCCTTTCAGTTTAGAACATGAGATAAGTAAGATCAAAATTCCTATTCCTTTGACTGAATTGGTTAAAACTAATTCTTATAGGAATCAAATTTTGAAATGGTTACAACCTTCTTCTATCATAGACCTTGTTACTGATGTGATTAATCTACAATATGAAAAACCAATTATTTTTTTAGGGCCAATTGTAGAAGAGAGGGATGACTGTAAGATCAAAATTCCTATTCCTTTGACTGAATTGGTTAAAACTAATTCTTATAGGAATCAAATTTTGAAATGGTTACAACCTTCTTCTGTCATAGACCTTGTTACTGATGTGATTAATCTACAATATGAAAAACCAATTATTTTTTTAGGGCCAATTGTAGAAGAGAGGGATGACTCCACTCCTCCTTGTTATGTCTCATTAAACATTCATGACAAAATCCTTCATAAATTTCTGTTAGATTTTGGAGCCTCCCATAATCTTATGCCAAAGGTTGTCATGGAAGAATTAGGTTTAGAGGTCAAAAATGCTTACCATGATCTCTTTTCCTTTGATTCCAAAAAATTCAAATGATTTGGGGTTATCAAAGACCTTATTGTTTCATTATCTCAAATATTGGCCAAAAGTTTAGTCATGGATATTGTTGTAGCTAATATCCCTCCTAGGTTTAGTATGTTGTTTTCCAGATCTTGGTGTAAGAATATTGGGGGATCTCTTCAAATGAATCTCTCTTATGCCACTATACCTATTTTTGGAGGGGAATTTAAAATAATTTATTGTGAATCTCAATTGGCATATATTATTAGTGACAATGATCATTTTATAAGTCATCCTATCTATGCAATTGATGTGGATTTGGGATCCTCTATATTCCATATTGATGATGTTGTCCATCAGTATTTTCCTTTGAATCCACGAATGACTGTTCCATGGTATTATAAGAATCAAAATATGTAGATCATAATGACATTCCTGTGAATTTCCCTAATCCAAAAAAAGAAGCAGATGTGATTCATTTCAATCTTGGGACTGCTGCCAATCCTAGGCATGTCAAATTATCAAAATTTCCGTCAGCAAAATATTGAGTTAAATATGAGGAACTGCTGAAAGAGTTCATTGGTATTATTGCATGGAAATATGAATATCTTAGGACCTTTGGTGAAGCTATCATTCAAAAAAAGATACCTGTGAAGAAGATTGTGAAAACATTTAAGCAAAAGTTAAGACATATTAATCCTCTTTTGTTACCTATTATGGAGAAGGAAGTCAAGAAAATTTTAGATGCTAATATCATTGTACCCTTGAGGTATTATGAATGGATAAAAAATCTAGTTCTAGTGAGAAAAAAAATGGTGAAATCAGACTTTGTGTCGATTTCAAAAATTTAAACACGTGTTCTCGGAAAGACAACTATTCATTTCCCAAAATGGAACATATCTTGCAAAGGGTAGTAGGATATAGCAAGATGTATATGATTGATAGTTTTTCTTAAAACAACCAAGTAGTTTTTCACCCAAATGATATGGAGAAGACTGCTTTCACAACACCATGGGGTACTTTTATGTATTCTCAAATGCCTTTCGATTTGATGAATGTTGGGGCCACCTTTCAACGAGATATGGATATTTCCTTTGTGGGAGAGAAGGATAAGTTTGTTTTTATCTATTTGGATGGCATTACTATATTATATAAATCTGACGAGGAACATATACACCATCCCAGACAGATATTTCTGAAGTGTAGAAGGTATGGTCTTTCTTTAAATCCAAAAAAGTCTCATTTTTCTATAGAAAAAGGGGAAATGTTAGGTCATATTGTTTGTGATGATGGAGTTAAAATTGATCCTGCTACAGTGATATCCATTCAAAAGTTTTATATCCCAAGAACTAAGAAATAAATCTAGTCTTTTCTTGGGAAGATAAACTTCTTAGAAGGTTTATTCCCAACTTTGTTGAACTAGTCAAAGACATAACTGACATGTTCAAGAAAGGCAATGAGATCAAATGGAGAACATAAGATAAAGATTTTTTTCAATCTATTAAGCAGGTTATTTAAGATGTACCTATTTTAATTAGTCGATATTTTGAAAAAGAGTTTCTAATTTTTTTCTTTTGCATCTCAAGATACTTTAGCAATTTCCCTTTTACAGATAAATTATGAGGGTTTTGAACAACCCATTGCCTTTTTTAGAAGGGCACTTCATGATGTTAAATCAAAATATGATATCATGGAGAAGCATGTTTTTTCTTTGGTTAAATCATTAAAATATTATAGACTTTATGTGCTACATTCCAAAAGCATTGCATATGTACCATCTAGTGTTATCAAAGACATCTTGACTCAGTTGGACAGTGATGGAAAGATAAGTAAATGGATAGCTAATTTTCTTGAGTATGACATGGAAATCAAGCCTACCAATCTAGTCAAAGGTCATGGGTTAGCTAAGTTGCTAGATTATTCTAATTGAAGAGATCTGGGAGTTGACTACATCTACAACAATTCAGGAAATTTACATCCTAAAAAAAAAAAAATTCAGATCAATGAAAACATTTTTGAAACAGAATGGTACAAAGACATCCTTTATTTTCTGTAGAATTTCTAAGCTCCTCCCGGAATGGATAAGTCTAAACTAAGATCCCTAAAAATCAAATTTGTAAAGTATTATGTGAACAATCAAACTTTGTTTTGGAGGGACCCTTCTGTATTTTTACTGAGATGCCTTGATGAAGAAGAAGCAAAGAGAGTCATGACAAAGTCTCATGAAGGAGTGTGTGGGGGACATCACTTCTAATAGTCCACTGCATATAATATAATTAGGGATGGTTATTATTGTCCTAGTCTATTTTTTGATGTTTGTGCAAAGGTTAGAGCATGTGAAAAATTCCAAAGGTTTGTTGGTAAACAAAATCTCAAGCCGTTACCTCTCAATCCTTCCTAGTCTATTTTTTGATGTTTGTGCAAAGGTTAGAGCATGTGAAAAATTCCAAAGGTTTGTTGGTAAACAAAATCTCAAGCCTTTACCTCTCAATCCTGTAAATGTGTCTACACCTTTCCAACATTGGGCTTTGGATTTCATAGGTGAAATTCATCCTCCATCTACTGGTCAACATAGATGGATTCTGACAGATACAAATTACTTCACGAAGTGGATATAAGCTATACCTACAAGGAGGGAAATTGATAAGGTAATCATGAGTTTTCTTCAATAAAATATTTTATCTAGGTTTCGGTGTCCGGAAGTGATCATCACAGGTAATGGTGTAGATTTTAAATCTACTAACATGGTAATATTTTTTGAAACCTATGGCCTCAAGATTAGGAATTCCACTGCTTACTACCCACAGGGTAATGTCCTAGTTGAATAATCCAATAAAAGTATGGTCAAGATCATTAAGAAACTTCTCGAAGATAACAAGAGGGCTTGGGATGAAAATTTGAAATATTCCTCATGGGTTGACCATGTTAGAAAAAAAAGAGAAATTGGAACTTCACCTTTTCAGTTAGTATATGGAATGGAAGCATTTTTTCCAGTACAACTTGCTTTTCCAGTTGTAAAGTTTCTGCAGGAAATTGAAGTTGAACCTAATGAATCTATTAGAAGGATTTGTCAGATTGTATAATTGCAACAAGCAAGAGAGAAACTTCTTGAGAAGGCACATCAACATCAATAGAAGGTTAAAGAGACTTTTGACAGAAAAAAAAAAAAAGCAATTGCTACCTGGGGATTTGGTTTTTAAATGGGATGCTCAAAGAGAATACCATCATGGGAAGTTTGACGGCCTATGGTTGGTTCCATTCAAGGTGGATAAGGTCTTGGAAAACAACACTTCCCTATTACAGAATTTGGAAGGTGAAGAAGTTTTTGGTGGCCCAATCAATGGGATTTTTCTGAAGAAATTATTTTACTAAAGTCATTGGTGGCTCAAATCCCATTATACATATCGGTGTGTGTCGTAATTAGAAAATAAGGACACCATATCCTAATGGATAAATGTTGCAACTTATCCTTTTTTCAGTTTCCAGTATTAGTTTTAATCTTTCAGTTTGATATGTTTTTAATAAATTTTTAACAAACTTCAAGAGTTGAAACAATTATAGTCTGTAGAATAAACATGGAAAAATGATAAAAGGATCAGAAGGCACAGGTCTAATCAAAGTTCTTGGACTCTCATAGGGAGAACTCCATCCCCTATGGAGCCATTGTTATCACCTATTATGTTCTACAAATTTTTATCTCTCATCTCTTATTTTCATCATTTAAATTTTATTTTTTTGTAGAAGTTATATATCCTCGTCATTAGGTTGTTAAAGGTTCAAAATCTTTATCATGGGGGTAAAAATAATGTTATATTGAGATGAACGAGAGATACTTAGTCTTGTAAAAGGGGATAGGAAGAGTTATGCACATGTTTATAGAACTGTTTCATGACATCATTTAAGTTTTAAATATTTACATAAGAGTCATACGTCATGTCACAACTTATGTTTCATGATTACCAAAGTTAGATAATGACTTTCAAGTCAATTCCATGCAAAATATGCCAAAGGAAAACTTTTGTAGGATGCTACAGGAACTTCCATTTGTCCCTATTTTTCATCATTACGAGTATTGTTGGAGGAGTTTGAAGACGTGGATTGTCTTACCTCGAAGAATGAAATACTCAAGATGATTATCAAGTACCCAATCAACATCATAGTATGCAAATTTGGTGGTACTTTCACCTATTCGTATCTGTTATCCAGGATGTCACACAGATGGGGTTTTTAAAAAAAATTATTTTAACTTGGCGTATTATTTGTTACTCTAGTTTCACATTGCAGCTGGTCAATTCAAATTTCCTCCATACATCCAACAAATCCCGTATCTATATCCACATAGAAGACATATCCCACTTCTACATCAAGGAATCCAGTCTTCTAGTCATGATAGTAGATATGGGTAAAAGTGGACACGTAAACAAAAAGGAACTTGAAGGACCTGAGATTATGGACGCATACGAAAACAAAAAACATGTCTTCGACCAGGCTCGTTGGTATATGTATTGCACCAAATTATATGGTTATCACTATGGTGTATCTCGTGAATTTTTTGAAGGATTTGATGGACATAGGGTTCAGATTTCTAATATGATAATGAAGGTTACAAAGGAGTCAATAGAAATAACCTGTAATCTCCCTGCTGATGGTGAAAAATCCTTCAAGAACAAATTAATCACATGTGAGGATGTCAATCAATTTCTGAAACCAGAGCACAAAGATCCCAATTGGGCCTAGGGTATTCCTAGGGATTGGATAGTTGATGAATGGTTGGAGTCTCTGCTAATGCTCAAATGTTATATCACATATGAAGGACATTACTCTGATGTGTTCATGTTTCATCTTTGATTCCTCCTTCATTTGTCAATAATTAAAAGGATGAGCCTGCCATATTCTTTCTTAAGGGACCTGAATAAAGTAGCCATGAAAATTCAATAAAACCCCAAGACTCCTCTGCATGGTATCTATCATCAAGGGTTAATTATGATACTCATTAATGCAGAGCTAGAGAAAATATAAAGGACATGGGATGAATTCTTGATCCTGTCAGGGTTTAAAATAGAAGCTCATCCTTCCGCCCAATAGACGACTAAAAAATTTGTTGAGCTAATTCAAGGAGAATAATCAAGTACACATCAACCTGTTGTATCAAGGAAGAATAAACATAAAACCAATTTGAAGGATTTAGGTGAAGAAGTCGAGGCTACCCCAACCAGTTTACAAACAGGTGAAGGATCTTCTCATCCATTGGGTGGAGGTAGGCATCCTTTCCCACATGCACAAAAGGTTTATATTAGAAAGATTAAAAGGTTAGCATAACCCATGATGTTGAATGAGATTCAAGAACCTAATATAGTAGAGGAACATTTAGATCCTGTACAATATAAAGAACTCATTCCAAATATTGTTGATCCTAGTTATAGTTCCTCTAAAGATGATGTTGATAGATATGAAATTCTAATAGGGAAAAGGAGTACCAGGCCACAAAACAAATTCAGATTGAAATCCAAATCCATGTACAACCTTGCAATTGAATATAAGGTTATAGTAATCAATGAGGAACCTATAAACCCTAATGTGGAGCCATCAACAAGAAGGAAGATTTCTAAAATCATAACTAAGAAAAAGAAAATGAAGAAAGAGGATCTAACAACAACAAAAAAGGCGCCTATAGGGAAAGACAAATTTTATGCAAGAAAACAGAGTAAACAAAGAAAGAAGGGCCCAAAACCTTTGACCAGATCTGAAGATACTAAAACAAAGAAAATGGCAACTCGTTCTGAAATGAAGAAAACAAGTGGTAATGATTTGGATCTGTTAGTTGAGGCAACTAAATCTATCTTGCAGGGATAATTTTCAATTTGAGAACTTAAGTGTTTATGAAAAACCTAATTTTTGACTAATGATGATGGATGCTTGAAGAAATCCTTTTTTTTTTCATGATCTTGAGGTATTATCTCCCTTTGAGTAATGATTGGTTGTAACTCAGGAAAGAAAAGGGAATGAAGGATATTAAAATCAAGTTTTAAAAGAGAGCTATAGGAAGTTTCCACAACACTCCTCACAGGAAAATATTGGCGCTAAAGGAACACCTGTAGCAGCCGATTTTGCAAAAGAATACACAAAATTGCCTCTTTGTGATGGAAAAAGAAGATGATGAGGTAAATATTTTATGGGATCTGTAGAGAGAATATGAGATCCATTTAGAATTTGATTTACAACCTCTTTTTGGTGGCTGACAATACATATCAGTCATCTATTTTTGAGTTGTCAAAGTGTTTAAACATATGGATGGTAGAGGATCAGGTGCACCTCGTGAAGGATGCAGTGTACCAGCCATGTCTAATCAAGTCAACAAAATACCTATCTCTATGCAAATTGTTTTCCTAGATTATAAGATCTAAGTTATAATTGTTTTCTATTTCTATGTATCAATAGATATAAGAAAAATTCACGCTCAGGGCCTATAGGAGTTTGTTTTGAGATATCCCTAGATATCATATTGATCATAAATATATGAAACTAATGTAAAACTCTATATATTTCATGAAGTAGAAGAAGAAAGGGTTCAATCCCTACTTTGGTTTTATATTGTATATCTAAAAGACAGTTTTGATTCATCTTGACTATGTAAATATTTCAGCTGCTAATAAAGTTAATGGTTTGTTTGTTCTCCTTCTTTGTTTATAATCTCCTTTTTTTCTTCTAAAACACTTTGTTGATGTTATATGAGCTTATGAAAAATTCTTATGTGTTGAGAAGGTCTCTTTAAAGGGGTTTTCAGTCATCTATCCACATTGGTGTGTCTTCTTCTTAAATATTATTTGGAATGATTTATAGATAAAGGTTTATTCTTCTAATGAATAAGGACATTAAGAACAAGATTTTTTTATTAGTGGATTTATCAGTTTGTTTTTCCCTTCTCTCAATCACATCACTCAAAACTTCAAGTCTCTATCCATTAGTTTTATTTACCTGACTTGCTGCACCTAGGTAAGTGATCTTAACAGATCAGATCATTATTACCTTTCAAACCAAGAAAGGATTTATCCATATTCATAAACTTATTGAGAATTTTGAAACAAGATGTGATCGTCTTAAATCAATAGCAATCTTGAGTTGACTTGTAGTGCTAACACCAACAATTTCAAAATATGTCCTCCACGTGCCCACTATAGCCATATAATGGACGAGTGTTAATTACTTCGGTGGAAAATGTGTCGAGATTTTGTTTCAATATCACCTTCTGATACCGCCATACCACTTTGATACACCTATCAAACCTCAGTTTTCTTCGGAGGTTCAAAAAACATTTGAAATCAATGTTCAATAAGCTCATACTACTTTCACATACCTTACCAAAGTCCAATCTTTATCTTAGCAATGTTTTGGAATATGGGATAAATAATTTACTATATAAACTTTGGATTCATGATTTTTGAAAAAGAAATTAAAATAATATAAAATAGGAAGCACCATAGGGGGATTTATATGTTTTCTAGTCCCTTCCTCTGGATAGGGACTCTAGTATTCACCTCCCTATTATCGATAATATTACTCGGTGCATTTTGGTATGTTTTCATATTACTCTATCATCATCTAAAAAACATTATCAATGTTTTCTAATGTCCCCAACTAGAATGGATGGAAATATTATGCTCTGTGTCCAAATTATTGTTTATCTTTGTGTAATTTTGTTAAACACTTTGCTAGAAATGCCTTATTACAATTTTCATATGTCTCATAAAATAGGAATATTGTTAAACACATCAGATGCATCCATTACATAGATAATTAAGAATATAAACATGAAAACTTTATTATGATATGAGAACCTAAATCATAAAAAATGAAAATATCACTAATGGTTGTCACAGCAATTACTAAACTCTCTTGAACACATCAGATCTATTGGTTGTAAGAAACTACAATATCTACTAACAGAAAACAAATTAAGAAACCTGGTAATGATGCCAGAATCTCCTCATGTTGTATAATACTCTGACTTCCAAAGTTCATCGATGTTGTCTCGACCTACCCTTGAATACTCACTACATCAATACGACCATTCCTACCCAATCCATATCTACAATTGAAAATTGCAGAGGACCTCGTGGGATAAGAATGGATGTATAGCAAGTCCTGACATGATGAGGATGGGAAACCATTGAGGGCCTCGTAGGATACCCTATTCTTAACCCATAGGGTTTTCCTATACCATGATTTACTCAAAACCCTCCCTGCACCTGCAAATTATGAGTACAGACTCCTCTGAGAGACTCATCAATCTCTTGCACAAGCCAATCTACCACCAACTGGAAATAAACTCCCAAGTGAATCTCTAATGAATACCTCATATGGATCTTCCTCCTTCATGTCTAGTTCCATTGGAAAATCTGGATGGATTCCCCTCTTTTCTATCTAGGGTGGATATTGCACCACAGAAACCAAACCAATAGGGGAAGAGTTTTGCCAAAAACCCCAATGAAAACACTGACTACAAGAGCACTCCAATCAAATGTCAAATCATCATAATGAGAAGTGAGGGTTTTCCCTTCTGTTATAATTTTACAACCCTTTCTATATCCCTCCTCCATGCCTTCTAGAACTCCCCCTTTTTGACCAAATCAATCCTTCTAGAACTTTCCCCCTTTTGACCAAATCAAATGTAACTTCTAGAATTTTCCCTCCAATTTTCACTTTAGGATTTAAATTCACTTTAATAATAGTTAAGTAACTTATTAATCTAAATTTACTTTAATTCTATAAGTTCACTTTAAAAACATAACATCCCCTAACTAAGTGATATTAAATGACCCATTTTCAGTCCTTTTTCTTTACTGAGAAACCATGAAAGTCCCTTCTACTAAAAAACAGGAGTACCCAAAAATGTGGACATGGAAAGTCATCCTTTTCCAAAGATTTCTTTTCCTCAATAAATTCCATCAAGACCTAAGTCTTCATCAACTGATCCATATTGAGATTGAAAATGATACCAAGATCCCAAACCACCTTGTAATATGTGAAGCATCCTTCGCTCAAGGAGTGGTCTGAGGCTAGCTAGTTAATTTAAATTTACTCCATATAGCCACCAAAGCTCGTATCTATCTCCACATAGAAGGCATATCCCATTTATACAATAAGGAATCCAGTCTTCCGGTCATGATAGTAGATATGGGTAAAAGTGGACACATAAACAAAAAGGAAACTCAAGGACCCGATATTATGGAAGCATATGAAAACAACAGACATGTATTTGACCATGCTGGTTGGTATATGTATTTCCCCAAATTAGATGGTTATCACTATTATGGATAGAGGGTTCAGATTGCTAATTTTATAATGCATGTTACAAAGGAGTCAATAGAAACAACCTGTAATCTCCCTGCTGATGGTGAAAAATGGTTCAACAACAAATTAATCATAGGTGGGGATGTCAATCAATTCCTGAAATCAAAGAATAGAGATCCCAATTGGGCCAAGGGTATTACTAGGGAATGGATAGTTTATGAATGGGTGGAGGATTTTCTAATGCTCAAACGCAATATCACATGTGAAGGATGTTACTCTACTATGTTCTTGTTTCATATTTGATTCCTCCTTCATTTGTATGGAATTAAAAGAATGAGCCTTCCATATTATTTCTTAAGGGACATGAATAAAATGGCCATGAAAATTTAAGCAAACCCAAATACTCCCCTGCATGGTATCTATAATCAAGGGTTAATTAAGATACTCATGAAGGCAGAGTTGGAGAAAAGACAAAGGACATGGGACCAATTCTTGATTCGGTCAGGGTTTAAAATAGAAGTTCATCCTTCTTCCCAAAAGACGACTGAAAAAATTGTTAATCCAATGCAAGGAGCATAATCAAGTACACATCAACATGTTGTTTCAAGGAAGAATAAATGAAAAAATAGTTTGAAGGATTCAGATGAACAAGTCGAGGCTACCCCAACCAGTTTACAAACATGCGTTCTCATGCGTTAGGTGGAGGTAGAGATCCTTTCCCACATGAACATAAGGTTTATATCATAAATATTAAAAGGTTATCAAAGCCTATGATGTTGAATGAGATTCAAGAACCTAAGATAGTAGAGGCACATTCAGATCTTGTACAATCTAAATAACACATTCCAAAGATTGTTCCTCCTAGTTCTATTTCTTCTGAAGATGATGTTGATAGATATAAAATTTCGATAAGCAATAGGATTAGTAGGACACAAAACAAATTTAGATTGGAATCCAAATCCATGTACAACCCTACAATCAAAGATAAGGTTAAGTAATCGATGAGGAACCTATAAACCATAATGTGGAGCCATCAACAAAAAGGGAGGTTTCTAAAATCATAATTGAGAAAAAGAAACTGAAGAAAGAGGATCTAACAAAAAACAAAAAGGATCCTATAGGAAAAGGCATATTTTATGCAAGAAAAAAGAGTCAACAGAGAAAGAAAGGCCTAAAACCTTTGACTAGATTTGAAGATACTAAACCAAAGAAAATGACAACTTTTTCTTAAACGAAGAAACAAAGAGGTAACAATTTGGATCTATTAGCCGAGGCAACTAAATCTGTCTTCCAGGGAGAATTTTCAATTTGAGAACTTAAGTGTTTATTCAAAACCTAATTTTTGACTAATGATGATGGATGCTTGAACAAATCCTTTTTCTTCCCATGAACTTGAGGTATGATCTCCCTATGAGTAATGATTGGCGATAACCTGGGCAAGAAAAGGGCATGAAGGATATTAAAATCTCATTTTAAAAGAGTGCTATAGGAAGTTCCTGCAACACTCCTCAGTGGAAAATGTTGGTGCTACAAGAACACTTGTAGTAGTCAATTTTGCAAAAGAAGGCACACAATTTCCTTTTTGTGATGGAAAAAGAAGATGATGAGGTAAATATTTTATGGAATCTGTAGAGAGAATATGAGATCCCTTTAAAAGTTTATTTACAACCTCTTTTTGGTGGATGAAAATACATATCAGTCATATATTTTCAAGTTGTCGAAGTGTTTAAACAGATGAATGACAGAGGATCAGGTGGACCTCATGAAGGATGCAACGTACTATCCAGGTGTAATCAAGTCAACAAAATACTTATCTCTATGCAAATTTGTTACCTAGATTATAGGATCTAAGTTGTAATTGTTTTCTATTTCTATGTATCAATAGATATAGGCAAACTTCGCCCTCAAGGCCTCTAGGAGTTTGTTTTGAGATATCCCTAGATATCAAATCGATCATAAATATATGAAACTGATGTAAAACTCCATATATTTCATGATGTAGAAGAGTAAAGGGTTCAATCACTGTTTTGACTTAATATTGTATATCTAAAAGATTGTTTTGGTTCATCTTTCCTATGTAAAGATTTCAACTGCTAATAAAGTTAACGGTTAGTTTGTGTTCCTTCTTTGTTTAAAATATTCTTGTTTTCTTCTGAAACACTTTGCTAATGTTATATGAGCTTATGCCAAATTATTATGTGCTAAGAATGTTGCTTTAAAGGGGTTTTTAGTAATCTTTGCCACATTGGCGTTTATGCTTCTTAAATATTATTTGGAATGATTTCTAGATAAAGGTTTATTCTTCTACTTCACAAGGACGTTAAGAACACGATTTTTTTTATTGGTGGATTTATTAGTTTTTATTTTCCCTACTCTCAATGACATCACTCAAAACTTCGAGTCTCTATCCATTACTTCTATTTACCTGACTTGTTGCACCTAGGTAAGTGATCTTAACAGATTAGATCATTATTTCCTTTCAAACCAAGTAAGTGTTTATCCATCTTCATAAAATTATTGAGGATTTTGAAACAAGATATGATAGGATTAACTCAATAACAATCTTGAGTTGAATTCTAGCACTAACACCAACAATTGTCAAATCTATGCTCCACGCGTCCACTATAGCCATATAATCGATGGGTGTTAATGTTACAGGTATGAATTGACTGAGAGGGGGGGGTGAATCAGTTAGTGTAATTATTAACAATTTCTCCAACCTTGACCATCTGCGTTAGCTTTGCTGTAGCCATATTTCCAACAGTTAATTACTTCAGTGGAAAATGTGCCAAGATTTTGTTTCTATCTCACCTTATGATACCGTCATACAACTTGATACATGTGTCAAATATTGGTTTACTTCGGAGGTTCAAAAGCATTTGAAATCGACCTTCAACAAGCTCATACTACTTTCACAGACCTTACCAAAGTCCAACCTTTATCTTACCAATGCTTTGGAATATGGGATAAACAATTTACTATATAAACTTTGGATTCATGCATTTTGAAAAAGAAATTAAAATAATATAAAATATGAAGTACCATAGGGGGATTTATATGGTTTTAGTCCCTTCCTCTGAATAGGGACTCTAGTATTCGTCTCCCTATTATCGATAATATTACTTGGTGCATTTTTCCTATTACTCTGTCATCATCTAAAAAAACTTATCAATGTTTTGTAATGTCCCCAACTAGAATGGATGGAAATATTATGGTTTTTGTCCAAATTATTGTTTCTCTTTGTGTAATGTTGTTAAACACTTTGTTGGAAATGTCTTATTACAATTTGCATATGTCTCATAAATAAGAATATTGTTAAACATATCACATGCATCCATTACAAAGATAATTGAGAAGATAACAATGACACCTTTATTATGATATGAGAACCTAAATCACAAAAATGGAAAGATCACTAATGGTTGTCACAACAACTGTTAAACTCTCATGAACACATCAAATCTACTGGCTGCAAGAAACTACAATATCTACTAACATAAAAGAAATCAAGAAATCTAGTAATGATGCGATAATATCCTCATGTTGTATACTACTTTGACTGATATATCTCATTGACATTGTCTCGACCTACCCTTGAATACTCATTGCAGCAATACAATCATTCGTACCCAATCCAGATATACAATCCAAAATTGGAGAGGGCCTCATGAGAAACAAATGGATGTTTAGCGAGGCCTCATGTGATGAGGTTGGGAAACCATTGAGGTCCTTGTGGGATAACTTATTCTCAACCCATGGGGTTGTCCTGTCCCACGATTTTCTCAAAACCCTCCCCACACCTACAAATTATGAGTACAGACTCCTCTGAAAGATTCATCAATATCCTACGCAAGCCAATCTACCACCAATTGAAAATAAACTCCCAAGTGAAGATCTAATGAATACCTCATATGGATCCTCCTCCCTCATGTCTATTTCCAATGAAAATTATGGATGGATTCCCCTCTTGTCTAGATAGGGTGGATATTGGACCACCAAAACCAAACCAACAGTGGAAGGGTTTTTCCCAAAACCCCAATGAAAATGATGGCTAAAAGAGCACTCCAATAAAATGTCAAATCATCATAATGAGAAGTGAGGGGTTACCCTTCTGTTATACTTTTCCGACCCTTTCTAGATCCCTCCTCCATGCCTTCTAGAAATCCCCCTTTTTGACCAAATCAATCCTTCTAGAACTTTCCCCATTTTGACCAAATCAAATGTAACTTCTAGAATTTTCCCTCCAATTTTCACTTTAGGATTAAAAGTCACTTTAATTCTAGAATTTTCCCTCCAATTTTCACTTTAGGATTAAAAGTCACTTTAATAATAGTTAAGTAAATTATTAATCTAAAGTTGCTTTACTTCCCTAATGTCACTTTAAAAACATAACATCCCCTCACTAAGTGACATTAAATGACCTATTTTTCACTCCTTTTTCTCTACTGACAAACCACAAATTCCCTTCTACTAAAAAAAAAGGCTACCCAAAAATGGGGACATGACAAGTCCTCCCTTCCCAAAGATTGCTTTTCCTCAAGAAATTCCATCATGACCTGAATCTCCATCGACTAATCCATATTGAGACTGAAAATGATACAAGGATCCCAAACCACCTTGTAATATGTGAATCATCCTCCACTCAAAGCGTGGCCGAGGCCTCAACTCATCGATGTAATTCTCTGCTAGGGAACCAATTTCATGAGATAAAAAACTGACTCTCACCTCCATTTCAAATGTTGCATTATCTCCTACTAAAATCCAAGGTTCCCAACCTATCCTAAAAAATGAGCCACTACATGTTGAGCTACTATGCTCATAGTTATGCATCCATCATGCCTACCCTACATCCATAAGTTGTAATGCCTCAAAGGATCACATCCATTGTTGAGGATCATTCCCATCCAATGTATCCCCATTCTAAGATCATATATCATAGAGAAGTATATGTGGTCACCAACTAATAGGGAATCCACTACACCTAGTCTCCAAGTACCAAAGGGAAATTGCCCAACACTCTATTACCTCTTGTCTATTGAAATCATCCAAGTATTGTCTAAAAATATCCTAACATATCATCCAAAAAGTCCCTCCATGTGAACAGAAGAACCTTGTAGATGGTAAATTTGCTAGATTCCCAAACTAACCTATATGACGTGAAGCACCCTATACTCATAGAAATGGTCTGTAAGGTGCTACTAAAAGGATCCACCTAACTTCTATTGATAGGATAGGAAATCATAAGTTGTATAAACTCGGTTAACTCCTCAAAATACAAATCCTCCAAGAAAACACTCCTAATCCTCCCAAAAGTAAACTCTAGAAGGTCAAAACCAATGATCTCCTTTATAATAGTAGTTGAACTGTCAAACAATTCAATCCGAGGGTCCTAAACTAATCCCACAAAGGAACCACCGTACTGATGTTGCACCACTATGATCATCATCACTGGACCAACATGCCTATTCTGCATCCTCCTCTCCTGAAACCCCAATATGAACTCTTAGAAGGGATTGAAACCACCATCCTGAATCGTCCCCTCTAAATGTGTCTCAGTGAATTCCAAATCTACAAATCCATGGCTGACATTGAGCCCATCCTTCCATATAGATTAAATCTTGAACTCCTCTCTACTAATGTTCCATAAATAAATAATAACACTCATTGTCATAGCTATGTCGATCATCATCATATGAATCAATCTATCACTCAGATGAATTGTCGGATCCCACCACCAAATTGGAAGGCCAATTCTCTTAATACCCACTACCTGCTATTATGCCATATTGGTAACCATCAAATTCAAAATGATCCAAGTCCATATTATGCCAAGATCTGATGGGAGACACATACTAGGAATCAACTCTGTAACCATAAATTTGTTTGTCTCCTACCAAATTGTACCTAAAAATATTCTACCTCTATCATCATCAATGTAATCAAGTAATTCATGGAGCCTAAATACCTTCCTTGAAAGTAGCCATGTCACTTACTGTGCCTCATACTCATGCGAGTACTGAGAATTTTGTGCCAAAGGTGAATCATACATATCCCTCATTCTCCTCTCCCTAAGTGTGGGCTTAAGAACTACATGTGTGGGACCTTCATAGTGGATACTGCCATCCACCACTCTATCAGATGAAATCTCTAACAATTGGTCCAATACAAAATGGATCTCCTCCTGTTCTCTAAGCACATAGCCTAAATGAAAGAGCTCTGACATGGCTATAATCCTACCTACCTCACTCATATGAGTTAGGTGAACCCTCCACATTTTTTTGAATATATTGTTGGAATCATAAAATAGAACTAGATGCCATTGCCACTGACTACAAGACTAGAAATTATTAGGTGCATTGCTCAACCCCAATGGTATGACCAAGGACTCAAGGTAACATCTGAGAGTTATTCTACGGGTATCCTTCTCTATTTCCCTTCTCTAATGATATCCCAATCGAAGATCAATATTTGAGGAATATTCTTCTCCATGAAGCTCGTCCACCCACTCATTGATCTTGGGTGAACCAAACTCAATGATATTACTAAAATCCATGTCTAGAGGTCTCCTTGGGGAAAACATCCCCAAAGCCCATTGCATACCACCATACACTATTGTATATTGTTGCATACCACTACACACCATTGTATCATTACGTACCACCTTATGTGTCATTGTATCAATCACTCTACTAATATCAACTAGTCCTGGATCCCAAAGTGATGTATCCACATCTGTCCTATACTCAATCCCCAAATCAACTGGTGCATATACTTCCTTGTTGGTTGGTCCAAAAGGAATTCATTGAATTATTTCCTCTATAGCTAAGCCTTGAGCCAAAATAAACAACTCATGATCTTTGCAATGCAAAATAAGCACACATGAAAAACCTTCTATGTCAAACCTCTCCTCATACACCTGCAACCCCAAATAATCCTCTTGTGGAATCATCACAAAAGGATCCTCCTTCATATCGTGAGTGCCACTCATGCCCTCATGTGTCACTTCTGCCAAAGATGATGGAGACTATGTTGTTTTTAATGATGAAGAGCATGCCACACTAATTTGGTAATCAAGATCCTCAATCTCCCTTTCCTTGTATTCAACGAACTTAAGAGAAAGTTCCCTATCCATGACCAACTACAAATAATTGGATTTCATCTTCTCTAGTGCATCTTTGATGATGCACAATGTTTAATAGTGACTCCATCTGCAATCACATTTTTCCTCCCCTCCATATGGGTTTTCCACATAAGGTCTTCAATAAATTTATGAGCACCATCTTCCCTCATCAACACATGCACAATTTGTTCCTCTGTGACCAATACTCGACTCTCCAAGTCACACAATGTTATTTCATCAACGTGTTGTGGGTTTTCATACAAGGAACCAATTTAATCATTAAATGATGTCGTGTAATTTGGAGTAGCCTCCTCATAGAATCTCTCTTACCTTCTCTCGTCCCTTGAATCAATCCCTTCATTGTCATCATCCACACACAACCCCCAATCTTTGCCATATTATAGTAAAAGTATGTCGATATCATCATACATGTCATAAATAGGATGAAGTGTTGCATTCCTGGTTGAACCATCCTCATCCTCGGTATCAACTATAAGGAGAGATGTTGAATCCTCAACATTGACTAGTTGGACTATCTCCTCATGGTAATCAAAAGTAGGAAATGATGTTGCATCCTCATTTTCTCCATCTAACACACTATTGTCATCGGTGTCATCGGTTAGTTCATAAGATGGTAATTGGTATTCCTCTATGCAAACATCCTCAACATGGATAGAGGC
>CBVK0100925301.1:0-10847 GCA_900067695.1 Picea abies | reverse complement strand
GAAAGGGAAAAATTCAAAGTTCCCAAAACTTAGTGAAAATGGCATGATCGTGAAAGAGAAGGTCACAAGATTTCTAACAGCATAAACGATTCGTCAAACAGAGTTACGGATTGAAAGATATTCACGGTCAAAGTTTGGTCAACCTAGCCCAATCATCAGGGGATGAGTCAGCATCCATACTGCTAACATCAACCTTCGTACGGATGATGTCAGTGTCCGTAAAACACACGTGGCAGGAGAAGGGAAGTGACACATGGCATGTTGACATCAACATGATGATGTGGCAGCACCAGACGCTGCCACATGTCACCTAGTTTTTGGCGTTTTGGATAAATCTGTGGACCAATCGGATCATGCCACGTGGCAGTATGTACCACTGATATGGCATGTTGACGTAGCACGTTGACGTGGTGTGTTGAATTGGCAGGGGGCAGCATGGCCCAATGAGAGGCTACCATGTGGCCCAATCAGGGGTTGCCACATGGCAGGCGGGAAATGCACAAGGACAGCCCATGAACGAAATTTTGAAACAAAATAGTTGGTGGGTCCACCAAATCTGGTGAACCACGCCAACTATAGCCACGATTGGAGAACTTTCTAGCACCAATGCTAAATGTAGCGGAACGGATATGTATTATATAAACCGGGGCTTGACCCCGAAACCTCTGCCATAGCCTACGCCTTAACACATCTGCCCCTAACCACTAGGCCGCGGGTACCACATGGTTTATATTGCCCAGTTTTATTATTAAAACGTGAATCCACCCAGCCACAAGGAGGAGAGCGTGTGGACCATACGACATGTCGGTCACACTTTTCAATGCATGGTACAATCATCATCGCAGGTTGCAGAGGGCATGGAAACCGAGACATAATTTTTCTTAGGCATGGGAGTGTCAAAGTTGGATCAAGGCGTGGAGATAGTCATTTTTGGGTAATTCGAAGCCACGAATTCAGTGGTGTTGGTTGTTTTCTGATCTGAGCATTATTTCTGCAACTTGATTTCATAATGAAGTATACTTATGTATTTTGCCAAATTCTTTTGTTGAGTTAATGAAAGATCCTACCCATTTGAGAGCAAGACCCGGAGACATAGTCCACCAGGGACGAACTCTGTTATCAAGTTTTGTGTTCAGATATGATGCTTATGTCTCTTCATTTTTTAGTTTTCTCTAATCTGAGCATTATTTCTGCAGCTTGATTTCAGAATGAAATATACTTATGTATTTTGCCAAATTCTTTTGTTGAATTAATGAAAGAGCCTGCCCATTTGAGAGCAGGACCCGGAGACATAGTCCACCAGGGATGAACTCCATTATCAAGTTTTTTGTTCAGATATGATGCTTATGTCTCTTCATTTTAGAGTTTTCTTTAATTGTGCACTTTAATTTATGCTCATTTAATGCAATTCTTTATAAGTCATAATGAAAAGATCTCGGTTCATGATGACACTTGGAAATCATGCACATTGTAAATGGCACTCATAATCCCTTCCTAAAATCTCTAAGAATGGAGATTGTACTTGCAAAGGGGAATCATCATCTAGATGTTAGCAAAATCAATTTATAAGATTTAGTCATATTGTGATTAAATTTCCAAAATTTGTTCAGTGAAAGAGGGGTATGGGTTTTATTGCGAACTATAATTGGGGATGAATGATTAGCCAATGAGATGTGTGAAGACTCAAAGGGTACCTTGGAACTCAAGGTACATTGTTTGGGACGAAAGTGATAACATTTCATGCATTTCCTCATAAAGGAAGTTGTCTCTAAGAAGTGTCGAACCAAGCTTGATTATCATCACAATACATATTATAGGCTTAAGATCTAAATGTCCTTATTTTTAGTATTTACATTGGTTGAATACATTCACTTGTTAAATAAATGTTGTCTTGGTGTTAGTGGAAATGGGCACTACATATGGTATCGGAGTGAGGTTCAACTCTAAATGACTTCATTGTTATGTGTGAAAGGATTAATAATATGGTGCCAAATTTAATTAATTGACTAATCTATGGAAAGATCAAATTTCATATGGGAAGATTAAATTTCATTTTCCATGTTTTATTTTCATATGAACTTCAATTCTTATTGATTAATAAAAATATTGACACATATGAGATTTGTTTCATATCACCTTTACTTAACATCTTAACAAATTTCTAGTACTTCGAGATTGGGAATCAAGTAGAAATGATTGGATAACGCGTGATGCTTAATTTTCTATAAAAGACAAAATTATAAAAAAAATAGAGAAGATGGAGACTACAAATTGCTCTCCCATATATGTCACGTGGTCATTAATTGTAGAGATTATCTATTGATATCTCTATATGTCTCAGACATTATATGCATTAGTTTGTGGATGAAAGACAGTGTCAATATGGAGACATGTTCACATCCCAATCTCTTAAAAAATGGGTTATATGTTGGATGCTCCAATCAATAGATTTATATTGCAAAACAAAAGCTCATTCATGGGCAACTTGAGATTTTCTTCAAAGAAGTAATTAGGAAAGCATCACCTATTTTTCAGTTCAATGATACCTCCAAGTGAAGCTTCACAAAATAGTTGTGTTTTAGAAAGCCTTCAACCCAAAGGAGGATAATAACCCCCTTGAGAAATGCCTTAATCTTGTGAGGACCACTCAAGCTTTGTTTTGGCTCTGAACTTGTCCCTATTGGCACATGGAGAGCCACCACATAGCAGTTTAGCATCATTTAATGCTCTTTGTTGTCCCCAAACAATTTTACTCTTGTTGATAATCTATTTGTTACTAGGTGAAAAGGGGACTAAAGCTTATGGAGATCTTGATTACATTTCCAAATTGTGGTGCCCTTCACTAACTTAAAGGATCATGATGCTCCTCTATACATATATGTAGTGAGTTGGGGGATCCACATCTTGTAGGTACTTAGTTCATGTATCAAAGAGTGTCAATCTTAGCATTATTCATTCCAATACCACTTTATATGAACTCACTAATTAGAAATAGCACAATACACATTGAATACGCCAATTATAGAGGAAAAGCACATCTCAAAAGTACAATAATGATGAGTTGCACAACCCCTCCTCCCAAACAATTAAGAGAATAACTCTAAATACCATTCTACTACAAATTCCTAAAATACCATCCTTGAGCTCAAGCAACGTAAGACAAATTGGCCATGGCACAAGAATGGTTTACTCACAATCTAATCTCAAATAGAAAACAACCCACTCATTATCTCTAGTGGCTCTAAAGCATGAAGTCTCACTAGCCTCACCAAGGCAACAAATAAATAGTCACGTGTTATCACTACATACTAGTACTACAATAACATGCATTTCACCAGCTTTTCTACTCAACCTTGGCCTCCTTGATGGAGTAAAGGATTCTCTATTCCCAACTAGCCTCCTGGCTAGAATCTCAAAATCTTATCAAATTTAGCAACCAACTTCTTGCAACCATTTTCCACATCCATCCCCTCACTAGAGCAATGACAAATTTTGCACATATACAATATGTTATAACCACCTTCATAAGGTCAAAAATAGGAAACATCAAGTTNNNAACCACCTTCATAAGGTCAAAAATAGGAAACATCAAGTTTAGCAACAAGCTTCTTGCAACCATCTTCAACTTCTATTTTCTCACAAGAGAAACAATTAGTTGGAGATAACCACTTCAATAGGGTCAACCACTATGCCATCACCAATTACACATTTTGCATATATACAATGTGTTAACATTGACTTTAGCAAACAAGTTTCTTGCAACCATCCTCAACTTCTATTTCCCTCACTAGAGCAATTACAACTTTTGCACATATACAACGTGTCGAAGATAACCACTTCAATAGAGCCAACCACTATACAAATTACACATTTTGCGTATATACAATGTGTTGTGTTCGAGATATCCACTTTCCCAAGGTCAAACCACCATGCAATCACCAATAACCTTTGTGCATGCGCTATGCTCTCCCTTCATAAAAGGCATATTAATAACTTCTTCACAAAATGGACGAGTAACCCACTTGCATGTAATGGAAGCATGACATCTTGAAACATAACCTGCTTCCACTCTCACAAAAAAGGAGGAAACATTTTAACCTCCCACTCCAAAAAATGGAGGAATATTTTCAGGAAATTTTATAGTGAGGGTAGGGTGGATCTGACTTGCACGTAAGAGAACATATAGTAACATAACCTACCTTCCACTTTCAAAGTGGGGAACATATAGTAACATAATCTCCCTTCCACTTTCAAAGTGGGGTGTTACTTATGGGAGAATGGGTCAATAATGTACGTTGGTGGAGAATCATTTTCGTCCATGTATAAATTTTACAAACTCCCTTCCACTCTCAAATTGGGGTACTACGGGAAGATGAGCCAATAATGCAGTTAATGGAGGAATAATATTCTCCGTATGTCAATTTAACAGTGGATGTAGAGGAGTTGATTGAAGTGACGTGACAGACGTCCTGTCAAAATAGCCTATTTGGAGATTGTTTATTAAATGAATAACAATCCTACTCAATGCCCAATCATCTATTAACTACCAAAATATATATACAGATATATAAAACTGCTTTATGTAAATGTTGGGTTATGGATCAAAGGCATAATTCAAATTTTAGTACATCATGGGTAACAAATAACTCCACTTCATGTCTGAGTTTTGCAAAAACCTGATACTTATTACAATGAGATTAACTACATCAAGAAAACCAATAAAAGTAGAGCATGTATTACAGCCATTGTCAAAATAGCAAAAGACTGAATATTTTATTAATCAGCGCAACTAAAATGGTACAACTGTATAGTTTTACAAATGATCACAAAAATTGTTTCCTGAACTACTTCGGATCCGAATACATTCTACATGCAAAGGATACAAAAATCTCTCAAATTTATCTACAGATAATTATTGCCGCATCGAATGCTATGAATATCCTGAACTTGTTACTCCTCAATGTTGACTGCCGAATAGTAGGAATCCCGAAAGCTCAGAAGCAAACCTCAAATTAAATACTATGCCTTAATCAGCATGACCGCTTCCTTGGACTCCAGATAGTTTCATTGGTCAAAATATGTCAGCATCTTGGACACCTTACTGAAGAGTGGTGTGACTTAAATCCCATATCCAAGACTAGCATGACTTCCTTATTCACCAGTTGTGAAATCCCACAACGGATAAAACAATAATAAGAGCCACCAAAACCTGGTTCATCTTTAATTCCATCAGATGACATATGTTGCTGGGCCAAAAAGTCAAACTAATTAACAATCAGTTTTTAAGATCCTGAAAACTTGGATCTGTATTTAAAAATAGTAAATCAAATAAACTAAGATAATCAATAATAAAGACTAGTGGCTAGACTAGCATTCGAACTGTCTTCCATCTCAAAATTTGACATCTATGCTTCATCAGCTTCTGGAATCTATTGTCATGAGAAAAGGTAAAGGCACATGTCTTGGTAGCTGGATTTCTTCAATCACTCATAGTCGAAACTTTAGGAGATCAATTTAACAGGTGGTTTTCAAATCCCACAAAACTCTACAGCCTGACTGTCGTGCCTACCGGTGTTAGATTTCCTTTGATGGGCAACATTAGTTGAACAATAGCAAAATAATTTTCATTAGTTTTACTGGACTCTGTATCTTCTCTGCTGATGTCATCACTTTTGGAATCCACTGGTGCCAAATCTGAAGATAAAGCACGAGAACATGAAGATGAGGACACAGGGGCTGTTAATGCTAAGCACCCATGCTTGTATCGCATGTATGCATGGTATAACTGTATAGTTTTACAAATGATCAAAAAAATTATTCCCTGAACTACTTCGGATCCGAATACATTCTACATGCAAAGGATACAAAAATCTCTCAATTTTATCTACAGATAGTTATTGCCACATCGAATGCTATGGTTACTCCTCAATGTTGACTGTCGAATAGTAGGAATCCCGAAAGCTTAGAAGAAAACCTCAAATTTAATACTATGCCTTGATCAGCATGATTGCTTCCTTGGACTCCAGATAGTTTCATTGGTCAAAATATGTCAGCATCTTGGACACCTTACTGAAGAGTAGTGTGACTTAAATCCCATATCCAAGACTAGCATGACTTCCTTATTCACTAGTTGTGAAATCCCACAATGAATAAAACAATAATAAGAGCCACAAAAACCTGGTTCATCTTTAATTCCATCAGATGACATATGTTGCTGGGCCAAAAAGTTTCCCCCTTTATCATCAATAGCAATGCGTGTTTTGATCGGTTTTAGCTTTAGGCCTAAAATTTCAGGAGAGAGCAATTCAGCTGAGATGCAAGATGGACTTAAAGGACTGGTTGGACTGGGGCTAGACCCATAGTTGCATGATAACTGGGGAGTTTCAGGAGAGAGCAATTCAGCTGAGATGCAAGATGGACTTAAAGGACTGGTTGGACTGGGGCTAGACCCATAGTTGCATGATAACTGGGGAGGCCTGTAAAAGCCATATCCCATCAGAAAGTATTCAATTGGGATTAACATTGCATGAGGCTGTTCCTCTGTCACAAGTGATCCACAAGCCTGGACCTGTAATGCATTAATAACAATTATGTCAGCCATGTTGATGTCAGTTTGCCAAGAGAAGCATCCATAAACGCACTACAAGGTAGCCTCTACAAACAAGTTTAATATCTTAAAGACCAGCTTTGAGAAAGTGAATTGTTTTCACCTCAACCAATGCACTGAATTTTTTGTCCATTTTGGCACACATGTGAAGAGCTTCTGAATGAAATGGAGAGTTTTCTCCCACAAATATGAGTGTCCTGCACTGCAATTTCTTCAACCCTTCAGTTAGATCATATCTCCTGCAGACAACAATAATCCAGATGCAAGCCCTGTGTCAAAATCTCCCCAATTTTCCAAAAGCAATTTGGAGCTGCATACAAGTCTTATCATCATTTCACACAAATTGAAACTCTGGAGTAACAAACCACCTAGAAATTAGCACACTTTGTTTTATCTCTCTCGTTAACCTTCACTAGGTAAATACCTGATTTCACTTTGCATCTTACCAGAACAGACAACATTGCATTATTCAGAACAATAAAAGACAATATCATGTATGATTGACATTCCAGATTAGGTATAATACGATCCTTCCCCTCCAGCATAAAAGGGAAACTAATGAAACAAACATAATTACTCCCCTTTGGTATCCTACCATAACTATTAGTAAAAGCTTATGATGCACTTAAGCAGGAAAAGGAAATAAAACAATATAGTAACACTAAGAAGATTGTAACACGTTGAATGCAGAAAATAGATCTCATGCTCTTGCCCTACTTGCTTGGGTACGTAGGGGAAAGGCTATGTTTCTCCCTGTAATAAGTACCAATTTTCTTAGTTGGGGCTGGAGGAATACTCCACATCTCTGAATCACAATGTGGGTTGGGTAGAAGCTCTAACAATGCTGCTGAACTTAAGTCAGCACCAATTCTTACGTCTTCAGCTTTGGAGATGAATTCAGGGGAACCTTTAGATATTTGGTGATTCAAATTTAGTCATATGAGAGCACAGTGGAGCATAGAAGCCTGGATCTGCATTAAGTGTTTCAGTCAGCTTCGGACCTAGAGACTCACTTTCAGTCTTGCTCCTGCCAGCATCTGACAAGGGAATATAACCAGGTTGCAGATCGTCTGTCAAAACAAGGGTGTGATGGGCAGGCTGGGGAGCTCCTGGTCTTAAAAAAATTTGATGGAAGGTAAAGCCTCGGAGACATATCTTTGACTAGTTTTATTCAGACCAATGGACTCCTGCTTATTTGATGTTTGTTTTGTTATAAACTTTTGGTTTAATGTTTCAAAATGACTCATAGTATATCGATAACAAAATCTTGTGTATCTAGCATCTTTCTGGGAGGAGTCTTTACCTCTCAGGTCTGATTTTTGATCCCCTTGTTTATGAGGGTGAAATATATGGAATGTATCTATTTTTATTTTCAGTAATGGAAAAGTTGCTGATTTTCTTCTGTGAAAAAGAAGGTATCAGTTTTTTCAGAAGAAAAATGAGAAGACAATACATTATATATGGGGGCACCTAGCCTTCACAGAATGCAAGCCATCAATGAATTGACAGAAAACACTCAAGCCACTTCTACAGGAAAATGGGAGAATATGAAAAAAATTAAAATCTCTACTGGGACCTTGATCAGGAATTTCAAACCTAATACTGCTTGTCAAAACATGAAAAATTATTTCACAAATTTGATAGGCTTACCGACTGATCACTTGCATAAAGCGCATAACATTACTGCTCCGCCTCTCATCCAGCAACTGTGTGCACAACCCTCAGAATTTAGAAAGCTATTCCACAACAAAGACCTTGAATCCCAATTCCATAAAGTGCATATTTCAGTACAAAGGATGCTTACCCTTCTGCAAGCCTGCACAATGTCAGACTCTAAGCCTTGTATATTGCAGCGCAATTCCTGTCATACCCACAATGGTTCCAACAGTATAAATAAAATCCAAACAGAAATATCAGAATGAAAACAGGGTTGGAAGCCAATTAGAAAAAGAATGGATTATTTAAATTACCTGACTAAAATACCGCTGAAGTAAACTTTCTTTGACAATTCCACACATGCCATAAAAGTACAGCAAATTCATCATCACCTGCAAAAACATGATCAGCATGAGCTTACAGATCTAGCAGAACAAACATCTGAAAATTAGAATCCAGTAGAGCAGAGTCTGCACAAATAGAAGGTTTGTGGGAAGCAAACCTTATTGTAGAACCACTCAGTCCAAGAAGGTGCCTGACAAAGTGGGGAGATGAGGATGAGCCCAAGAACTCGTTCTCTGTATTTCAACTGCATAATAGGGGAATGACGATCCACACATAGAATGTAAGTGTGTGACAACCGCTAACAGATAGAAAGCATGAGAAGAAACAGATGAAGAAATGGCAATCAGTCGAGCCCAATTGCATAGCCCATAAATAAAAGTAGGAGCTGGAGACATGTTAACATCAAGGGTTTCACTCACCGCAAAAAGAGTGAGAATGTAGGCCCCTGCTGTGACACCCATGCATATAACTCCTCCAAGACTGTCCAGACAAAACAATTATTAAAACCCAGCAACACAATTTTGCTATAACTTACTGATACAAATACATGGCATAAAACAGATAAGGCTGGATTCCAAGATTACCCAAAGTAATCAAGCACTTCAGCAACCTGCTCCGCAAGATCATCCACAGTAGGTATAGCAACATCTGAAGAAATTGCAGCAGCTCCTAACTGCAAGAACTCTTAAAACAAGGCACAAAAATAACATGATGTGAGCATACCTTCGCCCTTTTAAGAAGTGCAATTACTAAAAGTAATTCAAATGTCAGGAAAACAACATACAGGCATTCATCTGGATAGACTACAACCATAAACAGAGAATAGCACACTCGCTGACCTGAAAACAAATAAAGCATCAATACGAACCTCATGTCCAGGTGCGTCAATATGATAGATGCAGAAATTGTGAAAGAGTAACGAAGCAGCCTCAGGGAAGAAGAACAGCCCTTGAAAGCATGACATGTCTGTTCAAGAAACAAATAGATGCCGGACCAGTCAGTAACAAAAATAAATCTAGTATACAAATTACACAGTTCATCGCAAGGTTCAGCCAATCAATTGATTTCATTAATTTGGAAAACTTCTACTTCTTATTCCATTAGTGTCATGTATTGCTGTAGAAGAAGAAGAAGATGCTACAATAACTACAGAAATGGCATCGGCCCATCAACATATTTCCACTCATTGCATGCCATATTATCATAACCTTGTTGGTGTGAAATACTGCTTTATAGAATAAAGTTTAATGATTTCACTTTCTGAAATGCCTGTGCTGATATTAGTACTGCCCCGAATGCACATTGTATATCTGAATACATTAACAGTATCGTTGAAGAGAAAAGAAATATGAAGTGGGCGGCAATCAATAAATGCAAAAGATTTCATGAATGCAACATAAAATACAACAGACACTTAAGCAAATGGGATGTCATCAGGAATTTGCTACACCAGGATGTCAACGGGGAAAACTACCAACAAATTTGGACTATGCTGATTGACCAAATACAATACAGTATAACATTCAATCCAGATGACACATTCTCCACATCCAACAAGCAACGAATGGCTACGCTGATAGAAAACTTGAGGAATTAATCAAATCTGAAATCAGCATAGATAGTGGGCATTGAATTTTATCAAGATCGTAAGTTGATCACCAATATCCAAATAATGATCTATGTTTACAGAGTCATATTTTCCCTATCCAAAAGAACATATGGAAATTTCATCATTGCTCCGGCTTATCTCAAATAATAGAATAGAAGCTACCCTGACAAATGTCAACAGTGGGTTCAATAACTTATACAGGGCTACCAGCAGAGCATAACCATAACGCAAATTGCTCACACATTGCCTTCGTGTGCAATGACTGATTTAATCAGTATGCAAGACATTAAGAATCGTGTCAAAAAGATAAAGAAATGATACTCACAGTTCAAGGCAACATCCGAATAAGTAACAAGGGCAGGCTTCTCCTGGTCTCCGCATACAAAAACAGAGATTGGCCCATGGCTAGTCTGCACCATATGCTCCTGCATTCAAAAGTCACACCATTACAACAATGTAAGACAAAACACATTTGAAGGCAAAACGATTACAATATCAAAAGTTGAAGGAAACCCAAGTGGCAATCCTAGTTTGACAGATAACAAAGCGAAACCTGTCTCACGGACAAATTTTGTGAGACCCAACACAATGTCTCACAGATTGCCTCAATATCTATACATAATCTCTACA
>CBVK0100925300.1:0-11332 GCA_900067695.1 Picea abies | reverse complement strand
ACTCACACAATTCCTCCCCTCCCCGCAGTAATGCAACTCCACAAATGGAATCCAACTAAAATCCCCAATCCCAATCCCAATCCCAATCTCAATGAAGCAACAGTTGAGTTCAGTTGCAGGACAGACCACCGTACCCACCACGATGCAACAGCGGTTTGGTCGACCAACTACGCCACCAACAACAACAAGAACACGAAAACGAAATAAAATATAAGGAGTTCAAGCAATTATTTACCCCGCCCTGCCCTTCCCTGCCTTGCCCTACCCTAGGGTTCGTCTGTTGGATTCCCGCACCCCGTGCTTTCACAGGCAGACGTTAAATGCAGCTTTTATTTGTTTCGGGAAAAAGCCAGACTTTCCTTCTCGCCAACAGAAAACACTCGAGACGAGTGCACTTCATCAGTTGGAAGGAAATTGGGAAGGGCAAGTGGGTAAAACACTTCACACAACCATTCCGGCCGTTGCCAGAGAAGTATATTTATATAAAATGCTCAATATCCCATCCCGGACTCCGCAAAACCGCTTTCCTCCGAAGCGTTCCAGGCAAGCCAGGCCAGCACATATTACGGGCATTTATTTTCGGTCAATGTGTTTTTTGAAACGCCGGTTGGCCTTTTCTTTACGAGACCGGCTGCCGGGTTCTTAGCAGAGCCTACCAGAAAACCGCCTTTGAAGAAACGGCTGATAATTGGGGCAAAACTGGCTGAAAGCTGGATCTTACTTGGCACGTTCGCCTTTTTGCCAGGTGGCAGCCACCGACACATTATGTCTCATAATTAAGCTATTTAATTACTATTTTATTTTATTGACGAACCGCGTGGTGATACATAATGCCGCGTACATTAAATGCCTTTGTTGTCCTTGTAAATTGAATGAGTAACCCTCACGCGGTTTCACTCCATGGACGGTCAGAGATCTGGTTGTCGCTCATCTCCACCGTTCACACTGTCCGTTTAATTCTGGAGGTGGACTTTTCAATTAATTATTATTATTATTATTATTATATTATAAATCCCGTTATGGATAATGGGTAGTGGAAGGCCAATTGGGCAAAGGATTGCGATGAGTTTGTGGAACGCTTCCTGCTGCTGGTCGACCTGTTTGTGGCAAAATATCGATTTGATTTGATTTCTGATTTGACGGATAATCTTCTTGTTGTTACGGTTGGACTGGTGCAATTTTTACCACAGAACTTATCTCCTCTGTAATAATTAGTTTTTACCGTATGTAAACAATGATTTTGTTGGTTTAATGGGCGATGATGTTAAGAATCCAACGTGAAATCGTAACATCATTACCCATGTAAAAATGGATCCAAAGTCCGACCGATCTGTTTCTCCGAATAATTCGTCAAATCAAAGTTCACATAGCAATTTACAACATTTTGTATGTGGCAAATTGCAATGCACGCAGCTCTTACAAATAATATTAATATAACCACAAGGCCATGTTCTATTTTCTGAATAAAAGTAATGAGCACGTGAAACAAATACAATACAAGAGTAGCTACATCTCATTTTTGGCAAAGTCAATGTAAACCTTTTTAGATGTTCAGTAAATTTGTTGTCAGTCAATGTTTCAAGTAAATTTGTTTTTGATCAACTATCCAACTTCATTCAAAACATCTAGAAGCCTAACATAATCTATAAATCCACATTTCTTTAATACATAAATAAATAAATAAAAATATGAAACATTAAACTCGTTTTTATTAATTGAATTTTTATTTTCCAAAATGTATATTATTGTGTTAGATTAATAAATTAATAACAATGATTTAATTTAAAAAGTAATAATAAAAATAAATTATCAGTAATTATGAAAATGCCTACAACTTTAACATTAAATCATTTTTTTTTATGGAAGTTATGGATGAGATTCACTTCACATGTTAAGGTAATGATCAGATGTTAAGGGGTTTCATCATTGTCAATTCAAGTGATACAAAAGTTCATCTAGACAATTGATATAAGGGGATTGTATATTGACCATCATTACAGGATGTCTCCCACGAACATCATCATTTACTCTGATGGAAAGTAAGGCAATGTGTTGGGGCAAGGAGTATGAAGAAGCAAAGATAAGGGGATTGTATATTGACCATCATTACAGGATGTCTCCCACGAACATCATCATTTACTCTGATGGAAAGTAAGGCAATGTGTTGGGGCAAGGAGTATGAAGAAGCAAAGATGTGTTTTTCTAGTTCTGCCATGTATTGGATTGTTCTGGAAGTTTGTTTTAGCATGGAGCGTTGGTGGTTAATAGGGAAGTCCTTTCTGATAGCTCAAGCTCCATCCATTGGTATGGATCATGATGCTTTGGGGTTGGTTCAAAGAGAGAAGAGGAGGGGCAAACTTCCCAGAGGAGGAGTGAATGCAGAGCAATGACCTCCTCCTCTCAAGAAGAGGACCAAGGACATGGTAGCAAAAGCTACGACCTACCAGTCCAGGGACTCTAAAGTTGTCAAAAATGAGGCAATGGAAGATATGGTTAGTTGGAAGAGAGGCATTTCTCCAACGGTAAGGAGTCTAAGTATACTAGGATTGTTAATCTTTATTGGCATATAAAGAAACTTATTACATGTGGAATTAAGAGTAGACCTAGAGAAGGGTATCAATAAGATGCAATCCTACAAAGGCTAGACTAATTGGACTTCAAGTATGATGCCCTTATCAATGTTATCTATGGAATTGAACTAGTAGAAGGGGAGACTAATGTTGATGAACCAAGGGATGCATACCATACTAGAAAATGAAGAAGAGACAAAGGCAACAAACCATATTAGGGAAGTAGTGGGAACCCCAAGAACCCTTATATTGGTGGACTTAGACCCGAAGGACCAACTCCCAATTCCTACATTGCATGGTGCCTCTATCTTTCCTAGTTTATGTAGATTATTTGGACTAGACCTCTGCAAGCAGGAAGATGTTTAAATAAATTATAGTAATCTCATTTTTTGTTTACAATATAGCATAGCTCTACTAGATAGGTTTCTAGACATAGCAACAAATATGTTCATAAATAGAAAATAAAAGACATATTTTTAGAATCATGAGGGTAGGATCTCCCTTGGACAACCTAACACTAGTAGTTTGTAATTTCCATGTGAATATAAATAGATATTAAACTAACTGGATTTATAAAAAAAAACATGAAGCTAGCCAAATACTCAACAACATTTGCAACAATCAATTAAGCTAACCCCTTGAACTAACTTTCACATGTAAACTTATACAACAATAATAACCCTAAAAAACAACTTCTTGATTATTCTTAATATACAACCTAACTATTTTCACCTTGTACTTTACTTTTCTTTACTCCTCACTAATCTCTTCTTTAATCGTTTTTTCCTCTTCCCTTCTTCATATTACCTCACACCCTAAACCCTTTCTTTATCTTCCTTACTTTTTGAATTACCTCACCCCTAAACCCTACCCTTTCTTTGTTTTTCCTTATTTTTTAAATTACCTCACTCCCTAAACCCCTTTCTTTGTTTTCCTTACTTTTTAAATCATATTAATAATAATAATAGATTTGTTTAAATTTGTTTACATTTCTTATTATGTTTTTATTCATTCCTTTCCAATCATTACTTTGTCCCTCCTATATTTATTTTTCCTTTATGTTGACACTAGTACTTTACCTCTCTTTTATATTTCCTTCCCTTTATTTTCAAAATTGGTATTCACCTATTTTTTTTTCCTTCTTCCATCTTAGGTTGACAATAGTACTTCAATTATTTTTTACATTTCCGTCCCTTTATTTTCAAAATTAGTATTCCCTGTTCTTTTTTCTTCTTCGTCCATTTTAAAGTTATACTTTATTTTTTTCATTTTTAGTTATATTTTAAAGGGTAAGATGATAGGTTAATGTTTTTTTTTAATATATTTTTAAGAGAAAGTTGATGGGTTAACTAATTGTATTTTTCCTGATTTATTTTTATTAAAATCCAACTAAATAATTTTAGTTGGATTCATTATTAAATTAACTAAAATTACAAATTTAATTTTATAAATCAATTTAATAATTTTAAAAATATTTAAAATTCTAGTGTCCTACATCAATTTGGTATCTTTTTTGGTAGTGATCTTAAAAATATACTATTATTATTATTATTGAAATTCATCCATCATAAAGTATGCAATCTATATATGTGTGAGTGCCATAAATTTTCGATATTTTAAAGATTGTTAAATTAATTTATAAAATTAAAATTTGTAATTTTAGTTAATTTATACCAAATTTTAACAAAGATTATTTTGTTAGATTCCAATAAAAAAAAATTGAAAAAAGTACAATTAATTAACCCACCATCCTATTCTTAAAAATATAGCTAATTTTTTTTTAAAAGCATATATATATCATTTTTCTCCATTTTAAATTCTCATTATTTTTACTTAAAAACGATTCATTAACCTATTAATATAGTATTTATCTAGCAAAATTGATTGGAAAATGTACTAGATATGTAGTCACTAGTTGAAATTGGCAAGGAAAATTCATGAGTTTATGAGATGGCAATTAGGCCTTGTAAATAGAAACACACACTTGAGAATAATTCCATCAAATCTTTCATCTAGGAAGCAAGCTTTTGTCAAGCTAGAAAATTTATTTTGTTAGAATTAAGGTAGATTCATTTTAAACCCAAATCTATCAAGCACCGAGAGGGATCCAATTTAATAGTTGTTTTTAATAGTTGTTTAGTTTTACTAAGCTCATTTTATTTTTATAATTATTTTTATTGTTAATTGAGCTAACTTTATTATTATTATAAATATAATTATCGTTTTTAATTGAGTCATCTAACCCCTCATCACTCTTTACACTTTAAGTCTCAACATCTCTCCCATAGTGGATTGTACATCACCTTGCTATTCTCAATGCAATTAATGAAAACCTCGCTACTCTGGATGCAATTAATGAAATATTCTAATAAAATATTTCATTAAGGAAGGGTCCCTATGCTTGCCCCACCATTGATCATTGAACATGTTGGTCTAACTATAATCAAATAAAAACATTAAATCATTTCCATAATGTTAGGTCGGTGATTTACTTACATAAGTTACAAAGTTTTTATATCGATAAAGGAAATGATAAGTGGAGTGAGGCTTAGTGAATGTCGATTGATCACGATAGACCATTAATAAAACATTGTATGGAAGCACACAAGGTCAGTGATATTGAAGGTTTGACCCATGTTAGATTGTGCTTGGCCATAACAAGTCCCACTTTCTTCCATAAATTGCTTTAAAGACCCTGTGCAAGAATCTATACTAAGATTTTGTTGCCCCCTATCCCACTACCGGAATTTTTTTGTTGTTAATATTTTTGGTGTAACTATGGAAGATATTCTTGTATTTTTGTTTTAGTCAAACCTTTAAAAGGTTATTATAATTATATTGTATAAGTCCGCTCAAGTTTTGGTCTTGGTCTTTCTTGGAGAGCTATAGTGCATCATTTGTATTGGTTGAAGGAATCTATATTGAGGATTTTGGTTGTTCGGTTTTCTCCCCCACGAGGGTTTCCCAGGATAATCTTTGTGTTCTATTGTACCTGTGATTGTGTATCTTTCAGTGATCCTACTACAATTGTTATTGGATTAAGTAATTGTAATTGTGTAACTAGAAAATTTAAAATTTCAACATGGTATCAAAGCAGGCCTGAATAGAAGCCAATTGCAGATCTAGAAGCCTAAAAGGGAGTTGTTTTCAGTCTAGAGATAGTTGTCGGACAAACCAAGACCATCCAAAAGTAGGATGACTACCAGAACAAAAATCAATGAGAAACTAAATGGAGCTGATAACTTCAAGGCCTAGAAGTACAGAGTAACCCTCCTTCTTGAAGAACATGAACTGAATAAGTTCATTATAGAAGAGGTTAAAGAACCTCAAGGAGATGAAGCTAAGGAAAAATATAAGAAGGACATGGTGAGAGCAAAAAGGATTATTGCAGACTCCAGTAAGGACCACCTTATCCATCATATATGATCATTGTCTTCTCCAAAGAAAATGATGGACACCTTAACTCGTCTGTTTGAGGGAAGCAGCATAAATCGAAGAATGAATCTGAGATCTTAGTTGAACAATGTGAAAATGCAGAACTCAAAAATCATTCACTCCTACTTCTCAAGAGTGAATCAAATCAAGGAGCAGATAGAATCCATTGGTGACTCTGTAAAAGAAGAAGAGATGGTGATGACTACCTTGAATGGCCTCCCAAGGTCATGGGATGCATTCATTGAAGGAATTTGTTCAAGAAATAAGATTCCCAAGTTCGGTAGGTTTTGGAAAGATTGTAACCAGGAAGAAGCTAGGACAACTACAAGAGAAGAAAAGATGGTAGATGAAGATCAATCCCTAGCCGCCCACACCAAGAAAGGAAAGAACAAGAAGGAGCATTCTTTACCTAAGAATTTTAAGATGGGTTAAAGAGACAACCCAAAGATCATATGTTACTGTTGTCAAGAATTGGGACACTTTGTTAGGGATTTCTCCCTCATTTTGGAAATTAAGAATAAGAAAGGAAGTAAGAGGCATCGAGCTCACACAACTGAAGATGATGAGCCTCCCAAGAAGGCTGCAAAACAAGATGAATCAAGTGATGAGGATTATGTTCTTATCTCAACCCTCACAAGTATTGTTACTCATGGAAGTGACACTTGTTTGATAGACAGTGGTGCTTCCAAGCACATAACAGGCTATGAAGACTCCTTATCTAAACTTACTCATAAAGATTCACCTCACAAGGTGAAATTGGGTGATGAATATTAGTATCCAATCAAAGGTATTGGAAAAGCTTCCTACAAGTTAAACTCAGGCAAGCCAATGAAGATGAAGGAAGTTCTCTATGTTCCAGGTTTAAAAAAGAATCTTCTCTCAATTTCAACATTGGACAAGAAAGGATTTAGAGTAGCATTTATTGATGGTCAAGTTCTTATTTGGCCTAGAGGGAAGACCCTTAATGATGCAGTTGTGATTGGAGTTGAAGGAGGAGGATTCTACAAATTAAAAGGACATTCAAACTCTGCAATGGTTCATGATATTGTGAATCCTAGTGAACTATGGCGTAGGATATTTGCTCACCTACATTACAAAGCTCTTCTGATTGTAAGCAAAATGGTGACGGGTCTTCCAGAAATCCAAACCTAACTAGATGGTGTGTGCAAAGGATGTGCACAAGGAAAGAACGTGAAGTGCTCCTTTCCTAATAGCGATAGCAGAGCCAAAGGAGTTTTGGACATCGTGCATTCAATTGTATGTGGACCAATGTCGACAGCTTCACTAAGTGGGTATGTATATTATGTATCTTTCATTGATGATTACTCACGTAAAACTTGGATTTATTTGTTAAAAGCAAAGAATGAAGTTTTTGGAAAATTCAAAGAGTTCAAGGCTCTGGTAGAAAACTTGACAAACCGGAAGATAAAGACCTTGTGATCAGATGATGGAGGTGAATTCACCTTAGAATAATTCAAGGAGTATTGCAAGGAAGTTGGGATTAAGAGGGAGTTTTCTACTCCCTATAACCCTCAGCAGAATGGAATAGTTGAAAGGAAGAATCAGAAAATCATGGAAGTAGTAAAAGCCATGATCCATAATCAAGATCTTCCTATGCATCTCTGGGCAGAAGCAGCAAAAACGACAGTGTACGTGCAGAATAAAAGTCCCCATAAGGTGCTTGAAAACAAGCCACCCAAGGAAATGTTTTCAGGAGATAAGCGAGAAGTCAGCCATTTCGGAATATTTGGTTGCCCTGTATTTGTTCACATCCCCAAGAAAAAGAGGACAAAGTTGGACCCTTCCGGATGGAAGGGCATATTTGTTGGTTACAGTTACACATTGAAGGCTTACATGATATACATTCACGGTCATCGAAAAGTGGACATCAACTGAGATGTAACCTTCGATGAGAATGCAGATTTTAGTAAATCTAAATAGATATGTGCAAAAGAGGCACATGAAGAAGAGAATGAAGCTCCTAAAGTTCTAGACGCAGTTGAACCAGAGGAAGTCATTTCAGAGGATCATGACATGGACGAACCTCAGAAACCAGTCGAGATACCTTCTCGCAAGAGAAGACTGGCTTGGGCACAAGAGATTATTAGAGATGCAGAAAGAATTGGTGCCCCAGAGAAATATTTCAGAGAAAGTAAGAAGCGGAAGTCATATTCCAGCTATGTGGCATGCCTGTGTAAAATAATGGATGCAGAACCTTCCATTTATGAAGAGGCTGCAGAAAATCAAATATGGAAAGATGTTATGGAAAAGGAATACCAGTCCATTATGCAAAATGATGTCTGGGATGTGGTTCCCAGACCAAAGGAAAAATATGTGGTGAGTTAGAAATGGATCTACAAGACGAAACATGCAGTTGATGGCAGTATTGACAAATATAAGGAAAGATTTGTGGCCCAAGGTTTCGATCAGAAGGAAGGGATTGACTATGAAGAAACTTTTTCTCTCGTAGCAAGATATACCTCGATCAAGACAATACTTTCATTGGCTTCTATGATGAAATGGAAGGTGCACTAGATGGATGTAAAGACAACCTTCTTGAATGGTGAAATAAAAGAGGAAGTTTATGTGGAGCAACCACTTGGATTCAAGACACATGACATGGAGACTCATGTGTGCATATTAAAGAAGGATTTATATGGATTGAAGCAGGCACCCAAAGCATGGTATGGTAGGATTGCCAATTTTCTGATGAGCTTGGGTTTTACCAAGAGCAGTGCATATCCTAACCTTTTCTTTAAGGGTGAGGATGGTGAACCGATGATTCTATTGTTGTATGTAGATGACCTGTTTCTAATAGGTGTGGAAAAGCTCATCACTAAATGTAAGAGAAAATTTGCTACAGAATTTGAGATGAAATATTTAGGAATGATGCACTACTTCTTGGGACTAGAAGTTTGGCAGAGATCAGATGGGATTTTCCTAAATCAAGGAAAGTATGTTGTGGAAATCTTGAAGAGGTTTGAGATGTTGGACTGTAAGGCCATGGTTACCCCAATGGTATCAAATCTTAATTTGTTGTAGGATACTACTTTAGAGATTGTGGATTCTACCTTATACAAGCAGATAATGGGCTCGTTGATGTATTTGACGAACACAAGACCGGATATATGTTTTGTTGTGAACACCTTGAGTCATCATTTGGAACAGCCCAGATAAGTTCACTTGGTTGCACCAAAACATGTGTTGAGGTACCTTAAGGGTACTCTATATCATGGTCTCTGATATATATCTGACCATGAGTTTGGATTGTATGGATACTCAGATTCATATTGGGCCGGCAATATTCCTAACCGGAAGAGCACTTACGGATACAGTTTCAGTCTTGGCTCTAGTATGGTTTCATGGAGCAGTAGAAAGCAATCATGTGTGGCACTCAGTACGGTTGAAGTTGAGTATGTGGTAGCATGTGCAACAAGCAGAGAAGCAGTATGGCTTCAGAAGCTGTTGTCTAGGTTATTTGGTCTCAGATTAGAGGTGACCTTCATTTGGTGTGACAACCAGAGTTACATGAAGTTGTCAGAGAACCCGATGTTCCATGACAGGTTGAAGCAGAAACATGGAAATTTTTTTCCAATACGCATGAAACCAACCATTTTATAAAACAAATGTCGAATTAAGAAAGAAATTTACATTAATTCCATTAAAATCCAAAAATATAATTACTCAATGATCTTTCTCTTACGCGTCAAAGGAACATCTAAAAGTAGTCCCATTGAAAGTTGTCTTTAACAAGTGGTTGGCGGTCTATGAAAGTTATAGTTTTTTAACAACTTGTCACACACATATTGTGTGCACAACAAAAAATATCGATACCTTATTTTGCATAGATAACTCTTTATCGTTGGAGTGCTCCTCAAGCAAATAGTTTGCACTGAAAAATGAGCACCTACAACTATATATGAACCTTGCAATGTTTCCTTCAGTGCATGGACAACCATCCATATATCATAGGTTTTTCCTATAAATGTTTCATGAATCATAATTGTTTATGCACATAATATACATGGAAATTGTATGCTTATATTTAACAATATTTAAGTAATTAGATTGATTATAAAGAGCATTACAAAATGGCATAAGTGCTACTCATTGTTAAGGAGGAATAAACACATGTCAACAAATAAACAACCCAAGTTTTGCAACTTCTATTTTAGACTTGGTGATCATGTAATTATTACCAAAAAATGAGAATTTGGTCCCAACATTGGACACAAGAAGGAAAGATGACCAAGCGACATACAAGCATGATTGTAATAGGTTAGATATTTACTTCATAGATGGATAGGAAGAGAGAAGTCATCACTACCCTCCAACAACCTAACCTTGGTATGTACTTCGAAATTATTGTTCTTAGCTTGTACAACTTTTTTGGATCTCCTAGTAGAGATGTTTTGGATAGGATTGATACCATACTTTGGTTCACTAGAACTCTTGTTTGACTCAATAAAAAGAGATAGGTTGGCCAATTTTAAAATGGAACACAGTTGATTTGGCTTCCAACTTTTCAAAAAAGGTGCATATATGGAAGTATTCCTACAATATTATGGAAGTATTCCTACAATATGTCTTTGATATATTTCCTATTAGATCCTTGGCTACAGTAGGAGGTATTAGACTATCAACATTGGTAGTCAGTCATGAACATAATGGGACAACATGACACATTAAGGTTTCACCTTTAACCCTTTATATTTTGAATAGCCACATACTATTAAGGTGTCATAAAAGAGATTCAATTAATGGTGAAGTACCATTGGCCCAATATGGTTGCTAGAATATGGCATGTTATAGTTGGTATGGTAAGTGACTCTCCATTTTCATCTATCATTTGCCTATCATATCGTGCTCTAGATAAGTGCTTGCAACATTTTGTATTTGTGGAATCATGTGCAATCAAACTCAATCCCGAATCAAGATCCTGCAAAATTCAATGCATAATTATTCAAATGTATGCACAAAGGTAGCATATATTCAATCAGATCATCAAAATATAAATAAAATTTGGACTTATTGCAAATTACAAGGAAGAACTTCGTGAACTTGAAACAATATGGAATGAGGAATCCCAAGAATCGGTCATTTGATATTATCAATTCCCCCCCTTGCATTTGAGCCAAAACCACAATCAACACATGCATGATTTTTTGAAAAATCGATTGGGAAGCATGTAACATTCTGACTTCGTATACTTTTGAAGTCCTTTTTTAAGTATACAATGTGCCTATTTTACATTACTGCATCGGTGCATTGGATTTTAATGCGCACAGGAAAAATGCACATGTTAAAAACTTTGCAAAGTACTAATT
>CBVK0100925284.1:0-10596 GCA_900067695.1 Picea abies | reverse complement strand
GAAGTTGTCATTAAGGGGGGATAGGCTCTAATGCCTCCTTCCTTCTTCTAAAGTGCTACCTTTGTAAATCCTTCAATCCAATCCCAAGTTGTTCTTAAGGGGATATATTAAGATATATTGATAATTCTAAAGAATGAGTCCATGCCATCTTTCCATGGGAAAATATTTGAATTGCATTCAAGACAAAGTACCTTCCCTTACCAAAGTCCCATAAACTTGTTGGATAATGGTTTTATGAAAGTGATTCCATGTTGGAATGTATCATAAATCATCAAATCAATTGTGGAAATGATTGTTGTGTAAGACATCCTCAAATGGTTGAAGGAAAGTTACTAGTGCTCCATAGCCATAAATTCAGAATTGTTTTTATTTATTTATTATCAATTCAACTATATAATATTAAAATACGTTATAAAGAGGAAATCAATCATTACTTACCATGCTAAAATACATTTTTCCTTGAGGAAATGAATGGCCTTAGAACCTTCCCATGATTCCTTATTCATAACTTGACTTCCTTCTATAGTGTTAGTTTGTCTCAATTATTCTTTAGTGAAATAGAATTTGAAGAATTGTTGTAAATTAAATATTGAATCCATTAATGGCTATTTTGTTGAATGTTCCTCATCACTTGATTCAAGTAGGAAGAAAAAGGTATAAGCCTTAATGATAAGAAATTTCATATAGATATGCATTAGAAAATAAATTTATCCCTGTTTTGATGAAATAGTGTATGGGTACATTACAAAGCTTCTTTCATTATTATTCCTGAATCTGCCAAACCATGTATTATTTTTGTTGCAGACATGACAACTTCAACTCCTATTGTTTCAAATTCAATGAATAAGACAAAAGAACCATTGCTTGAAAGCTGAATAGAATAAATAGAATAACAAGCTTCAATGCAATCTCTTCATATGATAGACATGGCATCCTAGTGAAATTCTCAGCCTTAAATTGGCCTCATCAAGCTTCCAACTACTATGATATTGGCCTCATCAAGCTTCCAACTACTATGATATGCATTGTGGCTTTTTGGTTGGCTTGTTTGAAATTTGTGACTTGTGTAAATTTCAGCCATATTTTTTCCGGCTTGCATCCATTAATTCGGTGTCTTCAAGCTTGAAATTGCATTAGCATCTCATTTAAATTATCAGTCTTACATTCCATCAATTCAAGCTTAAAATATTTGTGCACTTCAATGTCATAAAGTGCCATTTCTAGCACTTGTATTCATTCTTGACATGTACATTTTTATCATGGATTTTATACTTGATGAATGAATTGATCTCTTATCTATTTTCTTGATTATGATTTAATGTGCATCAGATGGATGTGAATTGGATTGGAGATATTTTTTAAGAAGAAAACTTCTCTTTCAATCTCAAAGCATGCTTCAACCAATCAGGAAACTATCGTGCAACTAAAAACTAGTATGTAAAATTTATGATTTAATGTGCATCAGATGGATGTGAATTGGATTGCAGAAATTTTCAAGCTCAAAGCATGCTTCAACCAAACAGGAAACTATTATGCAATTAAAAACCAGTTGCCAATGAAATGGCAGTTGGGTATGTTACTCGAGAACTGTGCTCTCAACCTAATCTTGCAAGAGCACTCTGATTAACTAGGGATCTGTGCCTTGTAGATCTCAATTTGATCTGAACTAGAAACTGGACTGAAGTAAAAATAGAATTGCTAAATCTTATTTACTGAACCTGGTGAAGCTTCTTAAATTCCGATGTCTAAGATTATCTTTGTCTAGAAGATAATCTAGACAATTGAATACTTTCTTCCCTCCATTAACATGATTAAGACAATTGAATACTTTCTTCCCTCCATGAACATATATCTACATGATTAAGACAATTGAATACTTTCTTCCCTCCATGAACATATATCTTCTAACTAGTTTGGCGAAAAACATGATTAAGACAATTGAATACTTTCTTCCCTCCATGAACATATATCTTTTACAATTTATTGGCTTTGAATATTTATTCTCTATTTTTGAGCTTATATAAATTATACCACTCAATTATCTCATTAATTGAGCACTGTTGATATGGTATTTACAAAACCATTTCTATTGATGTTAGGGTTTTTAGGTCCAGAGGAATACCTCAAATTATTTGGCATACAGTGAAAGGAAAAACCCTCTAGTACACTTGAGAGTCTGTTGGATAATGAAGAGAGTGATTATTTAACCATGGATATTGATGCTTTGATTTACTAGTATAAATGTTTGACTGCATTATGAAATGATTAGAATGTTAGTAATGCATATCTAATGAGTGATAGTTTCATATCATTACATGTGAAGTATACTCACAATTGATTGGTTGATTAAAAGCACAGATTGCAGGTAGAATGATCTTGAATATGGCAATGAGTGTAACTCCATAATGAAGAGTGTGTGCTACCACACACAAGAGCCAAACAATATGAGAAGAATCTCATATTTGTGAAATCTAATTTATGCATGAGCAGGTTTGAAACAAAAGATTTATGATTGAAATTAATAATGATGATCTCTCTCTCTCTCTCTCTCTCTCTCTCTCTCTCTCTCTCTCTCTCTCTCTCTCTCTCTCTCTCTCTCTAATTAAGGGATTTTCCCCTTGTGATCTTGGGTCGTGATCACAACAGAGCAAGACTAAGTGAAAGAGATAACAATCTCCCTTCAGTGAAAAACACACAAAAACTAAAGGAAATAACTACTTTAATTAGGAGAAAGTAAGGATAGAGAGGAGAAAAGAAGGTGCACCTTGTTCTCCCATTTGATGTCGATCCTCGCTCCAATTTGTTGAAGAGATCCCAGTCTTCTGCTGGAATCAGCCTGCAAGATAGATACAAAACTAGGGCTGCGACGAAAGTAGTTATGCAATCAAAAGCATGTGCATGTTATATGTCAAATTCAAAGTAAGCAAAAAGATAAACATACTTTGAAGACAAAATTTTGGGGAAAACAAACTCTTTTATTATCAACAAGTGGAAAAGGTAAGTTACAACCTTGTCCAGCCTTAGGCACTATCTTGAAGCCAACTATCCAAGTTCCTTCGGGAATCCTCAAGCATTCAGTCAACCGATGTAATCTTACTTCAATGACTTAGATAGGGATAAGGAGACACCCTATAGCCATATAAAATGAGAAATAAGCTCTAAAAAAGGAGTTTCCAGAGTACAGGGGATGTTGCTTAGAGAATTATAGGGAAGGGAGGCTTGCTAGATGTTGGCAACAAAACTTTTCACCAAGGGAACTGTGTGTCCTCCTTAGCTCTCCATGGTTGTTTTATATCTTCCCAAAGAGGTTCGGGGAGTTGAATTCCATCGTGTATGGGCAAGGGTCATTGGTAAACGGTCCCAACCGAAAAACTCGCCCGAAAACAAGGGATTAATTTTTTTTCCACCAAAAATGAGGGCATCTGTAGGTTGCAGTGAGGAAATTCATGGATGTCTGTGTGTTGCACTAGGAAAACCCATAGATATGCTCTTAGGGCATGCTTTTAAAATGATTTTTGAGAGGACCTTTTAGGGAAAAGTCTAGCAAGCATTGGGAAAAGGGTTAGGCCATCGCACAAATGCATAGGTGTGGTTTTTTGTGCTATAATAGAAGCCCCCTAATGTGTGAGGCTAAAAGGTGAAATGATGAACGAAATACATTATGAACTCTGAGAGGTGAGGATGCATCGAAGTATCCATGGAGGTTCTCGAACAAATGTTCCAAAAACAATAACCGACAAAAAAGATCAAGCAATATTTTTGTTTCCCAAATCGGACATACCCATGCTCAAGAGTGATAAAGCATGGTTGCCAAAGAAAATACACTATGGATCCATGGTACATATGAAAGTATGACTAATTTCCATGGCCATGAATAATACACAATGGATCTATGTGATAAATATGAAGTAGAAATCATGGCCACGAAGAATACACAATGAATCCATGTCAAAGTAGATCATAGCCATGAGAAGATACACAATGGAGATATGTATCAAGATCAAGAACAAAGGATATCTGGAACCAAGATAAAGATCAAGATGAATAATACATAGTGGATCCATGTGATAAATATGAAGTAGAAAGCATGGCCACGAAGAATACACAGTGAATCTATGTCAGAGTAGATCATAGCCATGAGAATATACATAGTGGAGCTATGTATCAATATCAAGAACAAAGGATATCTGGAACTAAGAGAATGAACAAATTGATCCTCTGGAAGTACCAATGTCCGTGAGTTGGCACCATATGAGTTGAGAAGGATGACAAAATAGGTAGTTCTTGTACTTCACCCGAAGTCTTCACAACGATCTATTGTGGTACAAGTCTACACTATGTGAATAGATGAGCCGAAGTCGAACATAGTGAGACATCGCTTGATTAGAAATCATTGATGTATACCATTTACAAATGCGATACAACCCACCGATAATGATAATAAGAGTCAGGGTACCATGGTACTATATAACAAGTGTGAATGAATGAGATGGCGTCGAACACTTGGTAGAAACTATTGAGCAGGGGACATTGATGTATTCCCACTGTCAATAGTGAGGGAACCTGCCACTGATGACTACAAGCCCCAAGGTACTAAAAATGGCTCTATATACATGTCCCATAGCAAGGTGTGTTGAATTCGATAGGAAGAGATCTGCTAAAAGGAAGGAATTAAGGCACCATCCACCATTCAGCATGAGGGGTAGCAGAAGGCCAAAGATTTGAAAAGACTTGGACAAAAATATTGTAAGGACCACACTAAGATATGACTCTATCATGTAACAAATGGAATATCACACAACAAAGACTCTTTGAATAGTAGCCAATGATGAAGACAATTGACAAAGATGAGGAATCTACCAATGGGGTCAGATGGAAACCAAGGTATTGCACGAATCCCTATGTGTGATGATTTTTGTTGACATCAGACACAAGGGCAACCACTCAGTTAATGACCAATGATGGTTATCATCTAGTGAGCATAAGGTTACCTATCAATTATAATGGAAATAGGCCCAGGGTGAAATTCTAGTTCATCCTCTCAAAGCAATGTGTCGAGTTTGATGAGAGCAGACCACCAACAATAAGTCAATGAGGACCTTATATACTAACATGAGTGAGATACAAATATACTTGTGAAACTGTGAAATATTTGACTAAGATAAGAAGGTCGACCTGGAAAGACAAGGTTTCTGCAGAATGGTCGACATAGGTTGAGTTCCCTTCAAAAGAGACATGACACAAAATGTGACTGAGACAACATGGAATAGAAATTGGGATACGTCTGCAAAACAAGTGGTGTCAACAGACGCTCCATATGACTGGAAGAATAACCAGCTAGAGGAAATTATGTTCAACAATGATAAAAAGGGCCTCCTAAAGCCATATTAAACCGAATAATGATATGAAGACTCATAAGATTGTTTTATGTTCAAGGGCGACACAAGTAGATGCCATATATAAAATATTTGGACTCATTCCAATCCTTCTTTTTGTTTTTTTGTTTTTTTGGTCTTTTTCATATTATAAATGCTGGAAAAAAAAAAGAATAAAAGAATGTTATAGTGCAATGGAGGAAACAAGCATCGTGGGCGATAAAACTAGTTCCAAAGCGCAAGTAACATACCTATGCTCAATGCAAGAAAGCATGTGCAAGATAAGGACACTCGGGAAAATGTCTCCTCCAGGGGTAAAGGTGTTGAGTCGCAAAGTCATAAATTGCAAGGCTAGAAACTGGTAGGAATGCGAACCCTCTTTTCCTGTGAGTTACCTTTCGCTCTGATACCAGTTGTTATAAAAATAAGATCACAAAACAATAAAATAAAACAAATGGGGAAATAAATCACATAAGATACATAATACAATAGAGACACAAATATATGTGGTTCACCCATTGTGGGCTACGTCCACTAGAGAAATTTACAGGTCCTTCCTTTTTATTATCCAACAAAATGAAGGGATACAACCTACAACACACCCACTATAACTTCCTCTTCTTTCTCTCACAATATCCTCTCTCAGAATACAATATTCACAATGATACAGAACCACAATACAATTCCCTCATAAAAGAGGGTTGCCTTCTAGGGAAAAAACCCTAACATAACTTCTACCATTAGATCTGTGACCTTATAATGAACGGTCCACATTTACTATGAAATTACAATATACATTTACAAGTAAATTTTTCCTTTGGGGGCTTCTCCCCCGAACCCCCACTAGGGGCCCAATTTCCCCCGGACCTGCCAATCGGGGGGATGAGCCCCCCAGACCCTGCAAGGCAGGCAAGCCCCCCTTGCAACCCGCCCAACATGGAGGGGTGTACATTCTTCCAGGGTGTACAGTCTTCATGGGGTATAAACTCGGCTAAAAATAAAGACCTCTGAATCAGGAAGATAATCAGGCTCCACAACCAACAAATTCTATACTAGAGTGCACATGGAAGGTAGGCTCTACCATCAATCGAACTATGTTTTAAGTAGAGAGAAAGGTTTCACCATTCATTGATGGGGTTGACCATAGGTTTAGATGACAATAGTAACCGAGAATACAACAATTTGAGTGAAATGCACCCTAACCTAAATGCCAATTATAAACACATTACCTACCCAGAGTCCTATAAAAGACTCATCCAATTGATGATAAAGGTACTGGAGATAAGTCCAAAATAGCCTAAGACTTGAAAAACAACGATAATTCTACAAAACTTTGATCATTAGTTGAAAATTTGGAGAAAAATAAGGAAACTTTAGGCAGTGGGTTTTCAAAATTTCAATAAATATTGATATATTTACCCATTTACCATTCCATTTTTACCATTTCACCCAAACAACCACCAAAGTGACCAAAACGCTTGAAGACCAAATCGAGAAAACACGGATCTTGGTGCAACTCCACTACTTTCCACCTCAAACTAGTAGGTATTCCATCCTTAACTTGCATTTATTAAATTCATTTTGTCAATTCCGTACAAATTCCATGCTTAAAGTTATTTTATTGAACATGACCCTGCACATCTGCGAGCTTCCTTAAGGCAGCTCGCGGATGTCTTCATCTGGTGGAAACACCAGTCGCAAATATCCACGACTGTTCTAATGAAAGGGTGCAAATGCACATAAAAGTATTTGAAAAAATAAAACTATCTCAAAATTTCTTTGGAAACTGAGCAGGATGTCTATTCTCTGGAGAGAACCTGAACACGAAGAGGTGGATCGAGATGTGTTTGACAACGATTTGGAAAACAAAGCTATGCATGCTTGTTGTATATACAAGTTTTTCCAAGTTGATGGCATGAGAACACAAAGGATATTATTAAATATCCTAATTGACTATTGGAACCTGGATGCCAAGGAATTTATGCTCTCTTGTTGGTCTTTGATAGTTACGGTTGAAGACATTTACTTCATTACGGATTTGTCGAGGAGAGGGGAAATTCCAAACTTCCAATCTTGGGGAGGAGGTCGCAGTATCAACAAGTTCACAATGAGTACTGTGTTGCCAACATCGAGAAGAGTGGCTCTCAAGTTCCAATCAAACAGATTACCAACTTGAGTCTCTGAGTAATCATATACACTCTGGTTTGGATTGTGGGATCCAACTCCTTACATTTGGTATCATGGGATCAAATTCACTATAGGGTTGAATTCCTACATCCTACTTTGTATTATTGGAGCACTACCATTCTTGACAACATGAAAGCACAGTTGATAGACTGCAAGCTCAGGAAGGAGAAGAAATTTTTCTTTAGTAGTGTCCTATGCACATTCTTCTTCAAGTGGGTGCCCATGATAAGCCCACAAACATAGATACAAGGACACTTACGACCATGACCAACAATGGTTGGTTGGACTGAGCTCATAGCTCTCTTAGGAGGTGGACAAATTTCCAATCCATTTGATATCACTTCTTTGGCTAGTGGGAGAGACAAACTCCCTTCATCAAGGACTACTCATATGTGGGCATTGATTTCACCGATGAACCGGACGTCATCATATCTGCTGGAGATGACCGACAAGATATAGGTAATCTTTCATGTTTTTGTTATTTAATTTTTATTTTTGAAAATATAACTATTTATATCTTTTTGTGAGATCCAACATACTAACAACTACCTTACTTTTATGTAGATAAAGCACCCGTGAGACCGACTAATGTCTCGCGAAATAGCCGACGAGGCAGAGAGGAGGAAGGATTGAGCGATGATGCATGGAGAACATTGCATAGTGTGGGATATAAATTTTAGGCCCTCATGTGAAATGTGGTATGGCTACCATTGACAACCTCCCCGTAGGCATGCAACGACATGTCGTGGGAGTACCCAGGCCATGGGTCCGACTTTTTTGGCATTTGGAAAACATCATAGTTTGTTATGATAGGATGCATTGGCCTTAGGCCTAGGCATATTATGTGCTCATAGAAAAAAATTGTACTTGTATAACATTATATGACCTTCGGGGGCTAGGAGACCCCAAAATTTGTACCTGATGGATCTCATTTTGATATATATATATTATTTTTTGTGAATTATATACATTTTGAATTTTACTTGCAAATGTGTATGTTTACATGTGATTGTGTGTTCTTAACTTTAATGATGATATAAATGCCAATCTAACACATAATTAGCGTAATGATAAAATAACTCTTTAGCTCTCCTAGGAACATGCTTGTAAGTAATGAACTCAAAAGAACATTCCAGAAGATGTACCCTAAGGAAAACCATAACAAAACTGGATCTCAAACTCGATACACACCATTTAATTATGAAAAAATAAATTGTGAATCCATGAAAACTTGGAGGTGATTAATTTCACTTGACAATGTGTCTCACAAAAGCTCAATAACTGCACTATACTCGAAAACGTTGTTCATAGTTTCCCTGAAACACACACCTCCAGCGGACACTAGCTAACTAGAAGGTGAATAGATCACCCAAGTAGCAGATACTAGGATCCGAGTATGACAACTGGTGCCATCCGTGAATATGAAGTAAATCGATGAATCCTCGGGCATCTGCAACATGATAGAAGCACATCAATCAATAACACAACAAAAGGACTAAAACTGTAAACAAAGCTACATACAATATATACAATAAATACAAGAGCGCTAATTCTCAAGCCATCAGGCCTAAGAGTAGTACTTCTTCAGGTAGAGCCTGTTTCTAGGCTCAGAAAACACATTTCCTTCAAAATCCATGAGCTCGTAGTATCCTTTCTCTAAAACCTGTTGCACGACATAAGGGGCAAACCACGTGGGGTTGAAATTTCCTGCCCCCAAGGAATCCTTGTCCTGGTCATGAACCAACACAATATCTCCCTTAGAGAACACCCTAGGATGGACAAACATATCACACTAGGAATTGAATCATTGTTTATGCGCTTCATTTCCTAAATCCACATCTCGACATTGCTCGTTGAGATGTTCAAGGTAAACTAGGCATTCTTCGAGCCGAGTTGTGTCTGGAAGGATCTCGACTGCTATTTTGAGTGAAGGAACTTCACATTCAATAGGAAAAGATTCGTCCACTCCATGAACAAGTTGGAACGATGAGAAACCAGTGGCAGTTTTGATTGAGGTCTAGTAAGCCCACAAGGCTGAGGAAAGCATCAAGTGCCAGTTCGTTCAAGTTGAATTAACCATTCTTCTGAACATCATATTTAGTGACTTGTTCACAGCTTCAAATTGACCATTAGCCTAGGAATAGTAGGGAGACGAGTGCTCCTTCCTAAATCCCAGTTTCAATGCTAATTCTGACATCATGCAGTTCTGAAAGTGACTTCCATGGTCAATGACAATCTCTCTTAGAATGCTGAACCTAGCTATGACTTGATTGAATATGAATAGTGTTTATGTCTCCCCATCATTGGAAAATGTCAGCATAACCTCAACCCGCTTAGTAAAGTAGTCGACGACTACAATGATGTAATGATTCCCTTGAGCCAAAGTCGAGTGGTATTTCATAAAATCTACCCCCCACTTAGTGAAGGGGCCAACAATGATAACGGGAAACATTGGAGCAGGATGTACACACATTTTCTTAGTGAAAATTTGGCATGGATGACACTTCTTGACCTCTTCAATGTAATCTTTAAATATCATAGGCCAAAAGTCTCATGCGCGTAAATTTTTTTGGGATGTTTCCAACCCAGATAAGTGATCACCACATGCTCCACTATGGCAGTCGTTCAAAATTACCTCCACTTCTTCAAGAGTTAAGGAATGCTAAAGGATTGAGTCCACCCCTCGTAGATACAAAATTTCAACGATGATGAAGTAGTTTTTTGCGATATGACGGATCCATCGTCACTCGTCTCTCTAGTAGTTCGGAGGGAACTTCATAGTTTGGAGATATATAAGGATATTCCCATATCACAGATTAGATGAAGAGATGAGGAAAACGTTCTCATCCAAAAATGAGTTTGTCGTCTCGCCTTCCTTGCTCTCTACTCGAAACTCTGATATCAGCTCAACGAATACTAAAGACTTCTTAGATTTTGCTGATGCAAAACCCAAGTCAAACTCTTGAAGAACAAAAATCCACTTGTTGTACTTCCCGCCAATAATTCTCCTAGTCAAAACATATTGAAATGGATT
>CBVK0100925247.1:0-15670 GCA_900067695.1 Picea abies | reverse complement strand
TCGGCATTCCTGCTGAACCGCTCTTCCGATCTCACCTTGTTAGTGCTCTTGAGCATTCAGTTTGGGGGTTTGTTTTACAAACCCTTGTGAGAAAATCAGTGGTGAAATATCCACTCACCTTGTTCCACAACTTGGTCTCGGGGATGAAATATTCCTCCACACCATTCTATTCTCAACATATCTCATTCTAGAGCCCTGGCAGACAATAGGACCGTATTATTGGGGAATTTCCAGCAAGGGCGCACCATACCATTGAGGAAGGTTCGATTTAGCTATTCAGGAGCGCACAACTCTCTTAGAAGATTTCACACTTGGAGAGGTTTTCCTTGTACTTTGGGCTTGAAACTTCAAGAGGAGGATCCCACTGCCTCGATCTATTACTTGACCGAGTTTGGGCTCGTTTGGAGCATTCTTCCATCAGGGTCGAATTATTGAGGGCTTCTGTCTCCACTTGGAGCGTGGCACTCTCTGGTTGAAGGGTTCGACATTCAGATATTCTTGATAATGGTATTCATTACTTATTCATCCTTTAGAGGCTTCTTTGTATTGATGAGAGCATTTTGTAGCAGCTCATATCTATTGTTTGTACGACCGTCTGAGGTTTATGCCAGATCGACCATCTATTGTATTGATCCTACATTGCTTATAATAAAAGGGTCAGATCTTTGCTTGTGCTTCTATATCTTGAATGTATGGTGATAATTATGTATTGAATGAATCTTGTATGCACTTAATAGCTCAATAAACACCGGCACGTTCACAAACCAGTGGTACTTAGTGATTCCACGCCAGAATTTGGCTTGGGATCATTACAGCCGCGCGGAAAAATATTGGTGTGCGGGTGTGCACACTAAATTTAGAATTGCGCGGAGTGCACACAAATAAGAAGGTGCACGTGGTGTATACACACATAATAATGACACGCAAGGTGTATGCAGTATTGACAAAGTGCAGAGGAGTTTGGTTGGCACACGCGCAATGTGGGTAAATGTTGACGTGTGACAACTTAGTTAGTGGTGCACACAGAGTTTAATGCATGGAGGAGACATACTAAACTATGGCATGGTGCAACACATCGATTCAGATACACGTGGGATATCTACGTGCGGTGGGTATTGGTGCGCGACATAAAAGTACTTCACGCAAGTTATTTGTGTTCGACACAAAAGTGCGCGCAAGTTATTGGCGCAACAAAGAAGTGATACACAATGGTTTTAAAGTGCACGAAGCATGATTTACCTTGAGATAATTGTAGCACATGGAAAATATGGGTGCACAGATTGAAATTTGTGCACGCGAAGTTGTTTGAAGGGTGAAGAACAATAGAAACAGTGAAGGGTAAAATATAAGACCCAACTAATTCCATGGAACCATAACTTTTTGCTCAAGACTCAGAATTGACCATGTGAGCAGGCGTTGGAAAGGTCTTGGACAGTGGAATATAATTATCCAACTAGAAAATTGATCAAGGAATTCAAATTTCTAGGAAATTAGAAGAAAGAATTCTAATATATATTATTGAACCAGAATGGTTCATATTTTCATGAAATTGATGAAACAGTTAGCCTGACAAAGTTTTGTTGGCTGCACATTTTGCAGAGTTAACAACAACTAGATCAAGATTATCTTAGAGTCTAGAGTAATGGAATGGGCACAAGGGAATTACAGTCAGGAATATGAATTCAGAGGGATGGATGTCCATTTAAGCATTGAAGGAACAAACTCCAATGGACATGGAGAAGAAAGGGATGAAAACATGAATATGGCAGAGACCATTAAAAATTTACATAAGGGTGTTCAAAGTCATATAGATGATAATGAAAGGATTATGAGAGCCAAGGAGTAGCAGGATGACTTCAACATGAATTTGTTGGAGATATTGAACAGAATAGAAAATAAATTGGATAAGGAGAGTGGCTCGAGCAAGTCAAGAAATCACAGGTCTCATGATGGGAAAATAAAAACAAGAAGTGTTAGTAGGCATCACTACCACTCCCCGAGGAATTCCAATAAGAGATCAGATAGCAAATCAAGTCCATCCCCTGTCAAAAAGAACAAGAGGTTTGGGGTGGATGAGCTACGAGGAGAAATGAACAAAATCAAACCTCCTACATTTGATGATGAGCACAAGAAGGATGAAGATGCAGAAACATGGTTGATGGGCATGAGAAATTATTTTCAATTGCATAATTATTCTTCTCATGCAGAGGGTAGAATTTCCATCTATCAACTCAAGGGAAAGGCATCCATGTGATGGGATCAGCTTGTGCAGGTGCAACACATTAAAGAGAAAAGTGTTACTTGGAGGGAGTTCAAGAGGTATTTTGAGAAGAAGTACTTGACTAAGAGATACTATGACAATAAAATGAAAGAGTTCTTTGAACTCAAGATTGAGAGTATGACCATTGATGAATATGAGAGAAGGTTTTTAGAACTATTGAAGTGTGTCTCTTTCATGAAGGACGAGACAGTGAATATTCAAAGGTATTTGAGTGGATTGCCATCAATTATCAGTGAAAAAATATAGTATGGTGATCCCAAGACATTGGAGGAGACAATAAGACGAGCTAAATGCCTATATGATCAACAAAAATCAAGACCAACATTCCAAAAATCTTGGGAAGACAAAAAAAAATTCAATATGGATCAAAGGAAGAAGGGATATACATCACCATTCTTTAGAAACAATCCTCAGGGAAAAAAAAATCCTAAAGAACCCAGAACAATTGACATAGGGATTCAAAGGCCAGGGAAACCACTTATTCAATGTTGGGGTTGTAAAGGGGATCATATGTTCAAAGATTGTCCTCACAGAGGTGAAAAAGAGGGGACTGTTCACAATGTACAACAAGATGAAATAGTGGAGGACATGGGCAAAAAGGTACCTAGGATCTATGTAACCCTAGACAACAAGCAATCAGAGTATCAGTCACATATGATTGAAGTGGAAGGTATGATCAACAACCAAACCATTGCTATTTTAATTGATTCATGAGCTAGTCATAGTTATATAGATCCTAAGATGGTGGAATGTTTGCATTTTCCAAGAAGCAAGCATGGGAAATCTTGGTTGGTGCAGCTGGCTACAAGAGCCAGAAGAAAAGTTAATGAGATGGTTAAGTCATGTCTTATGGACATGAATGGACTGAACACCAAGGCAGATTTGAACATATTTCCTTTAGGGTCCTATGACTGTCTAATTGGGATGGATTAGTTGGACCAACATCATTCTCTCCTAGACTATCATAAAAAAGAATTTACTTTCTTGGATGAGGATGGGAACCAAAGGAAAGTGCAGGGAATTCCTAGGGTAGTAACCATCAGAGAGATTTCAGCATTGCAGCTGAAGAAATGTTACAGAAAAGGGTGTCAAATACTTGCAACTCATATGGAGGAGACACCTAAAGATAAGGTGCCAAATTTGGAAGATTATGCATCCCTAGAAGATTTTGAAGATGTGTTCAAGGAGGTACCAGGACTACCCCCAAGGAGGGACATTGATTTCTCTATAAATCTAATGCCTAGAGTAGCTCCAGTGTCAAAGACTCCTTACAGGATGAGTACACCAGAGTTGAAGGAGTTGCAAATGCAACTTGAAGAGATTCTGAAGAAGGGGTATATATGCCCAAGTGTGTCACCTTGGGGTGCCCCAGTCTTGTTTTTGAAGAAGAAAGATGGAACATTAAGATTGTGCATTGATTTTAGATAGTTGAATAAAGTGACTATCAAGAACAAGTATCCTTTGCCAAGGATTGATGATCTTTTTGATCAATTGAAGGATGAAAAGATATTTTCAAATATAGATCTCAGGTCAGGATACCCTCAGGTAAGGATTAAAGAGTAAGATATCAGCAAGACCTCTTTCAGGACAAGGTATGGTCATTATGAGTTCCCAGTGGTTCCATTTGGGTTGTCAAATGCATCAACTGTTTTCATGTGTTTAATGAATGGTGTTTTCCGAGAATATTTAGACAAGTTTTTCATTGTCTTTTTGGATGACATTCTCATATATTCCAAGTCAGAGGAATATCATGAACATCATTTGAGGATGGTTTTGCAAGTATTAAGGGAGCATAAATTGTATGCTAAATTGAGCAAGTGCTCATTTTATCCGAAACAAATTCACTATTTCGGTCATATCATTTCAAAGGATGGGATAGCAGTGGATCCCGAGAAGATAGAAGCCATTAGAGAATGGGTAGTACCAAAGAATGTGGTAGAGGTGATATCATTCATGGGCCTTGCAGGATACTATAGGAGATTTATAGATGGATTTTCAAAGATTGCACACCCAATCACTTCCTTGCAAATAAAGGGTGTGAAGTTTTAGTGGACATTGGATTGTGAAAAGAATTTCCAACACTTGAAACAATTATTAACAAGTGATCCAATATTAAGGATAGCATACCCAAATGAATACTTCATTGTATGCACAGATGCATGTAAAGAGGGACTTGGTGGAGTCCTCAGTCAAAATGGGTTTGTTATATGTTATGAATCAAGGAAGTTGAAGGAGCATGAAAGAAACCATGCCACTCATGATTTGGAATTGGCATCCATAGTTCATGCCTTGAGGAAATGGAGACACTACCTCATGGGGAAAAGGTTTGACATGAGGAAAAACCATAATGGTCTGAAATATTTGTTTGATCAACCAACTTTAAATGCTAGGCAAAGGAGATGATCAGAATTCCTAAGCGAATATGACTTTGATATAAAGCATATCAAGGGGAAAGAGGACAAAGTGGTTGATGCACTCAGCAGAAGAGTTCATGAAATGCATGCTACATCCATTAGCATGTATCAATTAGATTAGAAACACAGAATTATAGAGACTACCAAATCAGATTTACAATACAAGGATTTAGTGGAAAAACTACAGCAAGGTAATTTGCAGCAGAAAATTGAAGAATACAAACTAGATAAGGATGAAATTCTCATGTATAGGGGAAAAATTTATGTACCAAATTCCTCGGAGATGAAAAATCTGATATTGAGAGAAATGCATAATTTGCCTTATGTTGGGCACCCAAGATATCAGAAAACTATTGCAATTGTCAAGAGCGAATATTTTTGGCCAGGCATGAAGAAAGAGATTGTTGATTTTATTGCCAGATGTTTGAAATGTCAAAAAGTAAAGGCTGAGCATAAACACCCAACTGGTTTGCTACAACCATTACCCATTCCTGAGTGGAAATGGGAAGTTGTAACCATGGTTTTCATTACCAAACTTCCCAGAACAAACAAGCAACATGATTCTATCATGGTAATGGTGGATAAGCTTACTAAAGCTTCCCATTTTATTCCAGTTAAGCTCACTCACAAGGCAGTGAACATCGTTGATGTTTATATGAGGAAAATTGCTAGATTACATGGCATACCCAAGACAATTGTGTCTGACAGAGATCCAAAATTTACCTCAAAATCTTGGAAGGGATTATTTAATGGATTTGGAACAAATTTGAATTTTAGTACAACTTATCATACAGAAATAGATGGACAAACAGAGAGGATGAATAAAGTGATTGAGGATATGTTGAGGATGTATGTGATGGATAAACCATCAAAATGGGAAGACTACCTACACTTGGTAGAGTTTGCTTATAACAATGGGTACCAAGCATCTCTAAAAATGAGCCCATTTGAGGCACTTTATGGCAGAAAGTACAACACACCAGTCAGTTGGGATAACCCAGCAGATAGAGCAGTGGTTGGGCCAAAATTGCTCAGGGAAATGGAAGAGAAAATGTTGAAAATAAAACAAAATTTAAAGGCTACCCAAGATAGTAAAAAAAGCTATGTTGATAAGGGTAGAACTCACAGGGAATTTAAACTGGGTGACCATGTATTCTTGAAAGTGAAATCCAATAGAAGTTACCTGAAGTTGGGAAATTTTTCAAAGTTGGCAGCTCGTTATTGTGGGTCGTTTGAAATCCTAGAGAGGATTGGTCCAGTAGCTTATATGATTGCATTGCCTACATCTATGACTGTTCATAATGTATTCCATGTATCATTTCTAAAGAAATATATACTTGATACTAATCATGTTATTGATTGGAATGTGATTCGGGTGGAGCAAGAAGGTGCTTTTCAAGTGCATCCGGTGTGCATTTTGGACTGGAAAATCAAACAGCTCCATAATAGATCCATATGGCTTGTAAAGGTCCAATGGACATGGTATGGCCACGAGGACGCTACTTGGGAGCATGAGGATGCAATGCAGGCAAAATACCCGCATCTTTTTGAGGATTTTTGAAATTTAGTTGTACATGGGTATGTGATGCACTGAGGACAGTGCATAAATAAGGGGAGGGGATTGTAATATCCCTAAGGCTGAACCCAATTGTAAATATAAATAAAAATGTACTTAAGCTGGTGAGTATTTTTGATATAGTTTTGGGTTCACCTTTCATGGCATAATGCACGCAGGTACTGTGCAGTAAAATGAGGATGTGTGCACATTCCAGGAAACTGCGCACAACATCTTAAGTGTGCACGATGTTCAGGCCAGGGAGCCTTTATGTATATGATATGTTTTATAGGTTGGTGAGGCAGTTATTATAAGTTAGGATGCTTATGTTTTTATTAGGCTGGAGAGCCTAGATGTTAAAGGCTAGTGCGCCTATTTTTGTACATGTCTCATATTTAATATAAAATACATCGTTGCGTGTAGACCGACCATGATAAAAGAGACGGGGGGCTAAGTTAAGAAAGGGGCTAAGCCAGGGAGCTTGAGCCAAAAATGAATATTATATTAATATTTCTTAAATCATAAAGTATGTATAATTATGTTATCCTAAGTTCTAAAGTTGGGGCCAAGTGGGCCAAAGTAGCTCCCAACATGACAAGTGTCAAGCTGGGGACATGCATACATATTGTTGGGACTTAGTTCATTTTGGGAGATGTTGGCCATTCTTCATGCATCCAGTCAATCATCCATGAGTATCAACACACCCATTGGGTTGATCTTTGTACCATCATCACTGTATCTGAACCTGTGTCCATAGCCATTTTTTTTTTGTTGGCGTAGTTGGTTAGCTTGGGAGATGGACTGAAGAAGTGGGTTGTCAGGTCTGTGGGATATTTAAGAGGCGGTTTTTCAAGCCCGTGAGAAATTATTTGGGTGAGAGAATTGTTGGGGATTGATTTCCTGAAGGTGTTGAACTACAACTGCAGGGCTCTGAGACTTCTTGTCTGACCTATTGTTGAAGCCCTGGAAGGGAAGTGGGCATCCAAGGGACTGTTGAGAAGAGAAGGGGCACACTTGCTTGGGTGGGACAGGCATGTGGGGAATGAGGGACTATAGGTTGTTAGTTTAACTTGTCTTTCCTATTGTTCATGAGCCTATAGCCTGGTTAGGAATCCCTTTACTCGGGTGGAGTTTAGTCCCCACTCAAGGGTGACTCATTGTTGAGAGTGATGAACAGTGTGGTCTAAGGCCGGGAGGTTAGTGGACGGTCTGCACGCAGTTGTTAATATTCTTACAAAGATAAGTGTCAATTGTGTGATAAATTTACATGTTGCATTCTTATTTACGTGTGTATTTTTGTGGGTTTCTCCTATGCATGCTTATAACTGTCTCTATGTTTATGGGTATTTCCTGTATATGTTGCATGTTTGTGTTTAATATTATTTCAGTATGAATTCATTCTTTTTCATAACATATTTGTCTGTTCATGTTTATATATAAGCTTCTGCAAGAATTCTGTATGTGTATATATCTTAATTGCATGCAGTTTGAAATATGTATGTAGCATAGCTCAGCATGATGCTGGGTTTGTTACAGTATGTTCCACAGAGAGAGAACATAAGTGTTCTCTGGCCTAGCGTGGCCCGGCCATGGGTGTTCGGGGATGTTACAAATTGGTATCAAAGCATGAAAGAATGTTCTGGAGTGGCATTTCCCGGCCTGTGAGTGGCTGGGGATGTTACAACTAGTCTCTTGGAATTGTAGGGGTATGGGACAAAAGGAAAAAAAGGAAGGTATTGGAAAATTAATTAAATCAGAAAAAACCCAAATCCTCCTAATGCAGGAGACTAAAATGCAAGGTCCATAAGCCCTCCATGAAATGCAACAAATATGGAAAGAAAGTGCAAGAGCAACTCTAAATGCAAGAGGAGCTTCAGGGGGAATTTTCACCATTTGGAATACGTCATCCTTCCTTGAATAAAGAAGATATGATTCAACCCACTAAGTTATGGTACAAATGAAACATCTTCCCTTACGTAATGTTTATCCTATCTTAAATGTTTATATTCCTAACAATTATTGGGAGAAAGTAGAATGTTGGGAGTCTTTGTTGGGTATCAAAGATGTTGGGTTTCTCCAAAACTATAACATAGCATGTGACTTCAATACAACTATGCACATGAAAGAAAATAGAGGAGGTTCAATCGTAAGAGATCCCTTCAGGGAATTCATGGAATATTTGGTATTTGGTCTGAATCTCTTTGATGTTCACCCCAACAAAGGAAAACATACATGGAGCATTAAACGTACTAGAGAAGAGCACATTGTAGCTAGGATCAATAGTTTCCTTATCCATAGCTCTTTGTTATCTCTTCCAGATAATATCTCTTTGCATATAAATCCCTAGTGCCTTTATGATCATAACCTAATATCTCTCTCCTTTGATAAAGCATAAAATTTAGGTCCAATTCCCTTTCAATTTAATCCACTTTGGTTGGACTTGCATGAATTTATCCCTATGCTATCCACTGTGTGGAATCAATGGGTGGATGGGTACCATGTTTTTATCTGGGAAAAAAAGATAAAAAGAACCAAACAAGCTATAAAGGATTGGGTAAAGAATTCTCCCCACCCCCCTGGGGATAAAGTAGAAAAATGTAAAAAAAAGATGGAGGAATTACAAAAAAATATGAAAATTAAAGATATCAATGATACCCATATCTCTGAGGAGAAAAAAGTTTTCCAAAAATACATGAAGCCTCTCCAAGATGAAGAAACGATCAGGAGGTTGAAATCAAGATCTCTATGGCTCAAGGCAGGGGGAAAAAACACCTCCTTCTTTCATAAGCAGGAAAAGGCTAGACAACATAGAAACAACATGGAGGAAATAAAGTCACAGTCAGGGGCCCTTATTACCTCATTCGAGGAAATTAAAAAGGAAGCTTCAACAAATTTTGGGAATCTTTATACAAAGGAAGGAGAAGGCAATCAAGAAATGAGTGAACAATTTATAGAGAACATCCCCACCCTGATCACAGACGAGGATAACATAGCTCTAAATAAGGAGGTTTCAACTAAAGAAGTTAGAGAAGTCCTCAATCAGTTTGACTCAGACAAATCCCCTAGTCATGATGGCTTCACTCTTCACTTCTATAGAAAATGTTGGACAATTATCAAAATTGATTACATTCAAATGATTAGATATGTTAAAAACAATTGTAGGATGGGTGGTGCCACCAACTCATCTTTCCTGGCCCTAATATCAAAGGAAAAAAATGCCTCTTCCTTTGACAGATTCTGTCCCATGTCTCTTTGTAATGTTTCATACAAAATCCTGGAAAAAGTCATTGCAAACAGATTGAATCTGATATTACCCCGCCCGATTCTTCCAAACCAAGGAGGATTTTTCACAAAAAGGAAGATTTGGGAAAATATTTATCTCATCCAGGAGGCGATCCACACCAGTTTCAAAAATGGAGAAATAGGTATGGTTATTAAAATAGATATGGAAAATGCGTTTGATCGAGTAAAGAAAAGTTTCCTTATTGAATTTTTAATTTTTTTTGGCTTTAATCAATATTTTGTCTCTTGGATCAAAGCCTATATCTCCACCCCTTGGATGTTGCCTTTAATAAATGGTAGGCCTGACCCCTTTTTTAAAGTCTCAAGAGGCTTAATACATGGATTCCCGCTATCCCCAATTATGTATGTTTTAATGGAAGAATCTATGAATAGAAGATTAGAACATGAAAGAAGAACATGCTTCATCCTAGGTCCAAAGATTGCAAGAGGATTCAAAAGAATAAACCACTCTCAATTCATTGATGATACCCTACTACTTGGTGGAGCTTCTCAAATTATGGCCATCTAATTAAAATTGGTATTGGATCAGTACAATGAAGCCTTAGGAGGAATTAAAAAAAAAAAATAAGAGCCAAATTTATGCATGGAATATAAAAGTAAGCACCCTGGTAAGAATTTCCAATCTACTGCAATTTCCTTTCTCAGTTGATTGGAAATTATTTAAATACTTAGGCACTCCAATTAGCTCGAAATATCTCCCAGGGGAGGTGTTGAAAGTTATTCTACAAAATATTAAATACCAATTAAAAGTTTGGGGATATATTTGGTTGAATCTGACAGGTCGAGTGGTATTGGTGAAATCAATGCTATCTTCTTTTCCCATCTTCCAATTCTCCACTCTCCTAGCTCCAATAGGGATAAAAAAGGCATTTTCTTGGATAATACACAAATTCTATGGCAAGGGGGTAAAGATAATGAGAAAAAATTCTATATGGTGAATTGGTCTACAATTTGCACCCCTAAAGAGCATGGTGGGATAGGAATTCATGACCCTGGAATGATAAATGTTTCACTAGGAGAAAAAATTCCTTGGAGATTGATATCTGATGGTATTGACTGGTGGAAGAAAGAAATATTCCACAAGTATCTGTCAATAAATCAAAGAAGATTCATGGACATTGCTCTTGAACAACACTCGAGATCTCCTATTTGGAAACTAATAAGTGCCTCTCTTCCTATATTTCAGGATCATCTTTTCGGGTGCTCGAGGAATGGAAAGGATGTCAAAATATGGGAGGACTCATTCTCTACCTCTAGAATCCTATATGGAATCCCCTCCCTGGATCCTTTGCGTACCTCGATAAAAAAATCAGGGAAAATCCTCCCTCTTTGACATCTCTGATTGGCATAACAATGGATCTTGGAAGGGGTGTAAATTGGGATAATTCCCTCCAAATCTTATCCCAACCTCTCAATCCTTTCTCTTGATTAGCAATGGTTTGTCTCATGTTCATCTCCAACAACAGGACTACAGAGGGTGGGGTTCTTCTGGTTAATCGGCAAAGGAAGGATACAAGCTCCTTCTCAATCAGTCCCAACTACCAGAAAAGTCCAATATATGGAAGAAGATTTGGAATATATATGGGCTCCTAAATATTAATATTTTTGGATGGAAAATAGCACACAATAAGATGCTTATAGGATAAAATATTCTCAAAATATGTATTATGGGACTGTTTAGATGTGCATTGTCCAAACAAGACTCTGAATCTAAAACACACCTCTTCCTGGATTGCAATTTCTCCAAACAAGTATTGCAAATGGTATATTCAGAATTAACACATAAATTTCCTGGCCCTCAACCTACAAAGTTATGATTGGGAAATTGAGTAAATTCTATAAGGGATCCTTTTCTAACAAACCAACCTTTCTCATGTCTAGAAGGCATCCATTAAAAGTTTTTGTTGGAAAATTTGGTTGGCAAGAAATAAAGTCATCTTTAAAATAAAATGTCTCACTTTAAAATAAAATGTCTCCCCCCCCCCCCAGTCGTTGCCCATCCGATGGGTCAATTGGGATAATATCTCTCTTCATGAAGAATAAAAATTGAGAAAGTTGAAAAAATGGAAAATGAAGAAGAACATTGGATGACTAAAATGAATGTCAAAATAAGTCATTCTCCCAAAAGACTTCAAAGATAATTCCGACAGGCTCAGATTTCACATCAAGATTATAATATATGGTTATCTTCTCAAGCAGGATTCATCCTATGTTTTGATGGGGCTTCAAAAGGAAACCCAGGGGAGGCAGGTGCGATAGGGGTGATGTATATCCCTAGAGGAAATCCATTTCTATACTTCTCCTGGAACTTGGGAAAGACTACCAACAATATGGCTAAATACTATGTGATTTACCAAGATATTTTGTTAGCACAGAAGAAATAACTGAAGCATATCACAATAGTAGGTTATTCAAAAAAAACTATCTATTTTTTTGTTCTGGCAATGAATCCTAAAGACACCAAGATCCATCGAATTATCGATCAAACAAAGGCACTCATGTCCACCATTAAAGCTAATTTCTATCATATACTGAGAGGAAACAATCGATAGGACGACATAATGGATAACCGGTCAATTAGAATGCCCCCTGGATCCTTGAAAGTCCAAGGATGAGTCCTATTCATAGCTCCTCCCTAATGGAAAAGACCCCAAATCAAAATTGAGCTAGTTGGTCCCGTGATGAATAAAGGATGACACATGGAATTTTCATGCAAAGTGGGGATAGCTATTAATGGGAATGGAGAGCCAGTACTCCCATCATCTCCTGGCTCGTGGGGTTGTGTAGTTTGCGCTTGGCACCGGTCCCATCCATGAATATGTGCAAACTTTCCATGATCTCTTACCCTCGTGGGCATCCTCGAAATTATGTACTTCACAGCGTCAGGACAACTCAGGCATTAATGGATTTGATGACGGATGAAAAGGTTGTAATAATGAAAGGAAGTGTGGAAACCCATAAAGTACAGGCCACGAAAGCCCCATCATTACCTCTAGTTCATGGGAAGATCTTCAATAGCCCAAGTTCATGCATCCTTGTAGTTAGAGGTCCTATTAATATTGGGAGAATACCAATGTTGGCTACTATCAAGAAGTCAGAAGCTAAAGTTCTATCACTCGTGCAGAATTTCCATCTCTTGGCATGTTTAGTGAATCTCAATGAATTCCCATGGGAAAATGTGAATCTCAATGAATTTCTCAATATTTGACATATCCTCCCACTAAACTCATAATAATTGCAATGCACCAAAGTTAAGTTCTCCTCCAACATTAGCATTCGCCCATTTCTCTTACAAATCCTCGAGTATATTCCTAAGACACACAATCTCCTTTATTTCCTTTGAAACAACCACATACTCTGCCTTTGTAGTGGAATTTGATGGAATGAACTATTTTCATTATCTCCAAGAGATATCTACTCTCATGAGGTATCTTGAATTAGACACTCCATTCTCCTTATCCTCATAAAAGTTTGAATCTATATGTTCAACTGGTTTGAAGTTCTCCACCTTAGAGTATTTGATCCCAAAGTATTGAGTTCCCTTCAAGTACCTTAGGACTCTCTTTCTATCAGACCAATGTCCTTCATAAGGTTTTTACATGAACTTAGAAATAATTCCAACCGCTAATGGAATTATCTGGTCTAGTAGTGGTAAGGTAGATGAGACCCCCCACAAGCTATCTATATTTAGTTGCATCCTCAAATTATTTCCCTTGTTTTGATGTTAGCTTTAAATTTTGTTCCACTGGAGTAGAGAGGATTACGATTAATTATGCCAAATTTATTGAACACCTCTCCAATGTACTTGTTTTGGGAAATGAATATATATCTTGTGTTAGTTAATTCAATACCCAAGTAGTAGTGAATATGTCTCATGTTTGTCATCTTAAGACCATTCCTCAATTATTTTGTTTATGGATTTAATATATGATTCATTATTCCTTGTTATCAAAAGATCATCTACATACACCACAAGATATACAACATTTTTTCTAACGTTCTTGACAAACAAAGTTGCATCATCAAGATTCAAGTGTTTGAAATTGATCTTAAAAATATGCTCAATGAGATTTTCATACTGTGCATGAGGTTCTTTATTTATACCATATAAAGACTTGTTGAGATTTCATACCTTGTGTTCTTGACCCTTCACAACAATTCCTTTTGGTTGGTACATGTAGACATTTGCTTTCAAATATCCATATAAGAAAGTTGTCTTCACATCCATGTGATGAATATTCCACCTATGTCATGTTGATAAAGCCAACATAGAATGAATGGTAGCCCATTTTTATATGGGGGAAATATTATCATCATAGTCTATGTCATTTTTTAATGCACATCATTTCACCACAAGCCCCACCTTCTGATTATTAAGTGAGCCATCTAATTTGTACTTGTTTTTGTAGACCCAACAACCAATTGCTTTGGTTCCAAATGGAGGATACACCAACTTCCATGTCTGATTCTTGATGAGATCTTCATACTCCTTCTACATATCTTATTTCCACTCATCATGAGAAACAAATTATTCAAAGGAAGTTGCTTCAAATTTAGGTGATAAATTTAATTCACAATCATATGAAACATCCATATCATTATCATCATTTGAATCTAAATCATCTACATCACCTCCATCATCTTGTTTTGCTGAATCTATAGTTCCTATCTTTCCAACCTCATCAATATGAATACTTTCAAGTGTCTTTATGAGCCACTTTAGACATTTTTATGATGGTCCAGGTTTCTCCATTGATCATGTTGCATTCCCATCAAGATTCAACCTTTCAATCCTTTCTATCACATCATACAATCAAACCTCCTATTTTGATGAGGTGGATGGATCATTTACATCATGAGGAGATGAAACTTCAAAAGGATATTTCAGATATTTATCCATGATATTCATCCCCCTTCAAGACATGGAATCTCATTATCAATCTCATAATATGTCTTTACATGGGTAAATATATCTAGATGATCAAGTTGTTTCTCAATATTCTTGTCATTCTTAGTGGATTAAAAAAAAACACATCTATGAAAATAATGAACTTTTTGTTTACCTTATCGTAAATATGATATGTCTGGTGGTATTTAAGTAACCCAAGAAGACACACTTTCAACTTCTTTCCGTAGTTTTTTTCTTTTCTAATGAATTAAGGAACAACAAGTGGAATTAAGAACCTTAAGATGCTTCACCAAATGAATGTGTTCATACCACATTTCATAAGGAGTCTTGTTCCCAAGAGAATGATATGAAATTATGTTTCTTAATTATATTGTACACAAAACTTCATTTTCCCAAAACATCAACTTCACATTCTTGAAAAATAGCATATAATGTACCATATTGAAGAGTGTTTTGTTCATTTTTTATGCTACACCATTCTTCTGAGGATTGTATGGAATAGTGGTTTGATGCTTGATCCCATGTTGGAAAATATAACTTCCAAATGCGTTAGAGGTATATTCCTGTGCATTTTCACAAAGAGTGCAAATACAAGATTGTGCTTCATTTTCAATCCATACATGAAAATTTTTAAGTGTTTCAAATGTTCGATATTTTTGTTTCAACAAATAAACCCAACACATCCTAGAGTATTCATCAATAAAATTCATGATATATTTATTACCCAAAGTATATGGGACAGACATGGGGCCACACAAATAAGAGTGTATCAAGTCTAGCTTTCTACATGCTCTTGAAGTGGAATCATGAAAAGGATGCTTGCTATGTTTACTAGGGATACATGCACCACATTGCTTCAAATTCCTTATAATGGTAGGAAAACCTATTTTTTTCATTGAGGATGAAGTTATTTACAAATTAGTTTTATAATACATGGGTTTGTATTATAGATTTAAAAATAGTGACATTGTGATGCAATATATTAGATGGTATAAAAATGGTGAGGGGGTTTTAGAAATTAAATTAGGGTTATAGATGTTTTTTTTTTGTACAGGGAGGGGGGGTGGTTGGGGATTTGGGAAGAGAGTTAGCAATGCATAGATATTTGTCTTTGTGATATTTTTTAATAAAAGTGAATCATTTCATGAAAGAGAGTGTTAAGGTCCTAACCCGCACATAGGTAGATCAATATATTCGGATGTAATAAA